>JZLH01S0347862.1:0-18107 GCA_001188425.1 Eucidaris tribuloides
CATGTTTCTAGGCTATTGAATTAAATCAAAGTACAAACACAAAACAGGTGAACACAACTACAATACATTGTGTTAATTACAACTTTACAAGAATTCCCGTTTCGTGTCATTTTGACCATTTTCATGAAGTTTGGGACTTTACCACAGAGGGCGCCCTAGCTGGTAGAGGGCGCCCTCCATGTTTATAAGCTATTATTATCCCTCTTAATTACACATTGATATATTATTTCTTGGAATTGAACCAATATCGACTGAGTAAGTGATGATTAGAAAAAGAACGGAATAACCTTCTTTATCATATGTAGATACTGCGTTTTTCCATGGGGAAACCGGGCATTTGCTTCGACTTTCCCACAAGGTATGTACATTTTCGTCAATAACTAAAAAACAACAACAACAATAAAAACAATATTTTGGCCTGAAATAGGCATATTTATACTCCACAATTTGATAATAAAAGGATGACAAGAAATCAAATAGTTTCGAGCGGCTTTGAAAAAAACATAAAATGCTCAATATCTCAACTTGTGCAAAATGTAGATACTGCGTTTTTCCATGGCAGGGCAGAATTGTCATCAGCTTCAGAGGGCGACAAACAGATTTATTTTATTTCGTGAGTAATGAAAATTGAGGCTGAGGTTAATGGTACTTGTTTCTTAAAGTCTGAAGTTATACCAATCCACATTCACCCAGATTTTCTTTAATTCTCGTTTCTTATATATATCAGGCACGTGGTTTTTGCACCGAGCAGCAAGAATGCCTACGCCAGCGACAAGTTCCCCGGCATCGTGGACGCCATGTTTGATATCGACGACAACGAGGACCCGAATAAATGGGAACTAGTCAAGAAAGAACTCGCTGTCGCAACGTACTTCATCCAATCGGCGGCGTATTCACTGCAACCCGTGGCTAGCGAATAGACTGGTTTACTGATGTATTAGGTTATCGAAATGTGACATCACTCTGGTTCAGAAACATGTGTGGACAATGACTCCCCCGGGGGGGGGGGCACTTAGTATAATTGTGTGATACGTATTTGCCGCGGTTGAGACCCCCATTTTCAGCCCAAATGTCAGTTCCAGAGCATCACAATTTCAGAAGGCACAGAAAATTTTTGATTTTGTCAGTTCCAGAGACCCCCAAATTTGCCGTTTCGCTTCTGAATTTTTTTTTTTTTTTTGTCGAAGCGGTGCAGCCGGGCCAGAGCATTACCCTTTCAGCACGGCGCTCCGTTGACGTGCCGGAAATTCTCCGCAGTGCATAGATAGCATTTTGAGGTTTTCTGAAGCCTTAGCTCCAGTTTCCCGCCGAGGACCCATTTTTCGCTCTCAAGCCAGTTCCAGAGCCCCCGATATTCGACTTCGGTGCGCACATATGTTATCACATTGTAAGAGTGCCCCCCCCCCCCGGGCAATGACTGAACTGTCTCATCTGGTTGTACCAATACGAGAGTTTCAGCTCCATCGAGTCATAATTTGATTTGTCAAGGCGTATTTATGAACCAGGTTGAAGTTTTTATTACGACTGTACAGTTTTTTTTCTTTGGTGGCCTAGTAATTTATGGGTTTTTTTTCCGTCGGTGGCCTAGTAACAATATATATTCCAGAAAATGATTAGAACATGTAGACTGCAATGAAATAGATGAAAACTACTCAACTGCGCACGCCTGTGCTCTAATCTAACATGGGCTATCCAAATGTACTGTATTCAAAGATCAGAAAGTCTTCAGTAAATTCATTTGTCGGAATTGACCTGAAAAATATCAGAATTGACATAAAACGAGGGGTATGATTTCCAACAGTTTGCACAAAAGACGACTTTTATTCCAGTTGCAGACATAATGTTCACTTGCTTATCAGGCCAAAATCATGTTGCTTTACTGAGAAACAAGTAAAAATTGTGCTACATTTGCTCAAATATTAAAACCCATAGGCCTACTAAGCTCTCCTATGAAGTTGACGGATTGGAATATCATAAATCAAAGATACCAAGGCACTTGAAAATTTCTTTTCCACGCCTCAATTTACCCGGCAACCTGATGTTTGATTTCATAATTGCTAGCTTGGTCTCCAGTCTCACATATACCATCGTCAAAAAAAAAAAATTATGCTTTATTTGACAACAGCCGTTATCGGAGTATCATGTTGAACTTGTGTTGAATTTTTGATAATATTTTCTAAAATCTATCTTGGTGGATATTAAGTTGTGACGTGTATATAGATGTATGTGTGTTCATGTATTGCATTGTTTTGGTGAATATTGTTGCATAATAAGGCGGCGTTTTTCTTCTGCATGTCTCATAAAACTAGCAAATACTCTGGTGTAGAAAAGACAATTGATATTTAAGCAAAGGATAGAAGTTAGAAACTCAACTTTTTGAAATTGAGTGATCGCTACTAAATTTTTAATTGAACTATAGCCTATGCCAAATTACTTGTCTTACTTTCAGACCCTGCTTACACTACAAGGGTGTTCATCGTGTATGATATTTGAAATTTATTTTCAAATTACGGATGTGTAACATATGCATATATGAACATGATCAATTTTATGCACTTAAGTTTCAGACAGATTAGTATTTTTATACCAAAAGTTGAATACTGAGATAATGCTACTAAACTGACTCAATAATTTTACGTTAGTAATTAAATGAATAAGCATCCTGAAAGGCAGAAATCATGATACAAAGAAGGGACTGAACCTATTCAAGGTGCAACGAGTTTATTTACCATACAAAAATATTTAGGTTTTACTTTGTGAGTGGAAGAAAATTATCTGTAGACATACGTAAAATTACATTTATTCATCGTAAAGTATGAAAAATCCGACATATCTTGTTATTTGAATGAATGGCATCCTACGGGGATGACTGAAAATTAGGGTTAATGACGCGCAGATAAGCTCGCTGATGACTTAATTTGCCATGGACAAAGAGAAGAAAGGCAAATTACCATTCATCTAAGCCGGAGTTCCTTTTATACCATAATTTAACCAGATTGTAAAATATTTATCGCATAATGTTAAAGAGAATACACAGCACTGGTTAAGTACTTGCGGAACAACATCATTTTCATATCAGCTGCTTTCAAATCTTCTGTGATCAGATGGTATTCTGAAAATGTCACTATAGTACAGTAGATAGTAGTTGAAAACAACAGAACACTTCGTTTTTGAGATATCTGCTACACAAATCCCCACTGCTGACAAAGCACTAACACAGAAATCAATATGTGGGACTGGTTAATTGTTGACGTACACACTTAAGCATTGGAATGGGAACTTCCTATGGAAAACTTCACCTGTTCAAACTGCCAATCCCGCAACTTTTTGTTGCATATGAAATGAATTAGTCCCACATTATAATGCAAATATAATTTAATCTCACCTGGAAACTAATGAAATGTAAGATTTTCCATCATCAACCAGTACTGTGTATTCTCTTTAACAGGTTAATAAACGCAGACTATCGGGTTCTTTAGTGACGTGTATTCAATTCGTTGATATTTACTGCTTTTGTGCAAGAGTTTACTGTAGCTACGAAAACAAATTTGTACATAATATTGTCACTAGTAATGCAATGATGATAGAAGTGCAAACAGCAACGTATTCGTTCAGTGTGCATTTTATGTGTTAACCCTTTTCATCCCATTGTCACCAGATTGTGTTCAATGTCTATGGATTATTTGAGTCATGGTAGATGAACAGTGCGTCCCAGAAAAAAACAAAAAACAAAACCCTGAAACAAAAGGTTATTGTACGGAAGCATTGAGGCGTATAATTGAAGAAATAAATTCAAAATAAACTTTGATTTATACTCTTAATGATACATGAAGCAAACTTATTCATGGGTGCATCTCTGAGTACCATGACTTTTAAAATTTAAACTGAAAAAGCACTTGTTACGCTTTATTGCTTTGACACTATGCACGCATGAAAAGAAAGAGATGGACTGCTATCACTGGTATGGTGCCCACAGTGTCAAAGCCAAAAAGCGTAACAAATGGTTTTTCACTTTAAATTTTTAAAGTCATGGTGCTCAGAGATGCATGCATGAATAAGTTTGCTTGATGTATCATTTGTAAGAGCATAGGTCAAAGTTTATTGTGAACTTATTTTTACAATCATACGCCCCACTGATTCCGCACAATAAGCCTTTGTTTTAGGGTTCTGTTTTTTTCTGGGACGCATTGTATAACACCTAATCAGCTCTGATTACCAATGGAAATTGAAATACGTTTGGTTTGGTTTCATTTTATTTCTGCATCATTCAAACAGTAATACACATGGAAATTTCATCAATAGTGATTCATTAAAATGACACATTTGATAATAACCTGAATAGCATATGAAAATAAATGTACAATATATTACGAAGAAACATAATAATCAAAATACAATTAATTCCAGGTTGACAAATACAGGAGACCATCATTATAAGCATTCTTTGAAACAGAATTGTACAAGCAGTAATGTTGAAATGTATGATATTGAGTGTTGTAATATGATGCATTGTTTAACCCAGTATTACCTCTGACATTAAAAGTAAAACTGTTGTGGAACAAAACCGGCTTGTCACCGTTGTTTGATTATTGATACGAATATATGTGTTACATTCTAATTCTATTTGTGGTACTCTAGAGAGACTCTGGCCCCCAAATGACCCCCGCCCCCCCCCCCCCGCATTATTGTCATTCGCACAGTTGGCAGTTTCCATAACAAATTCCATTTAATGAGGATATTCTACAAAGTAATCTACAAGTAATTTCTTTGAAACAAGCCATTCTCCACACTCTTTTATCAGTTGGTTGATTTTCAATTTAAAGCGAGTTTATTATAGTTTAGATAATAGTCTCAGTAATCTGCATAAATAACATTGCTTTTTTTATGTCACATACATTTTTTTCACACATATAAGACTTTTCATTCTAAAGAATAAAACGAACCAATAATAGTATAAATTTGTTCTCATTTCACAACTCACATTTAAGTTATAGAAATAAATATAAAACCTTTTCTGCCAAGAAAAAACAATCCTCAAAATCCTATATCCTGGACTGTAACTAACATGAGTTAGATTGACCTGATATATTGATAACTTGGATATACGGTTAAAGGAAGACAATTTCACAAAAATGCTCTGACAAGGCAAAAATTATATCTCTGAAAAATACTTCAGAATGATCATTTAGTGCTTTAAAAAGTAAACATCTATGACTGACCAGTTTTTGCCATGCCCATGTTCCCATACACTGTCGTATAGAGGCGACCAGATGCTTTGTTTGCATATGATACTGTTAGGGCGAGAGCTAGCTACTTCCCAATTTACCCCATCGAGCCCAAAAGATTTGATCCTTCAGAGGTACTCAGACTATCTATGTGATTGAAAAAAAAAATATGTCAGCTGGACACCAGTGGTCGCGTTTGGTCCCTAGATCGAATTTAAGGGGGTTCATTTACCTAGTCCCACACATAGATTAGTGGGTATGTTTGGCGTCTTCGTGACCTGTAATACTGCATGCGTGCGGGTGCTCATTTGTCTGTATGCGCGCGCGTAATTTCATTTCATTGCGTAATTAATGTTGTGTATTAACATCATTGATTACGCGCGCGCATACAGATAAAATGCGCACCGTGTCGCACGCATGCAGTATACAGGTCACGAAGACACCAAACATACCCACTAATCTATGTGTGGGACAAGGTAGATGAACCCGCTTAAATTCGGTCCTGGGGACTGAACCCGACCAATGGGGTCCAGCTGACATATCTTTTTTTTTTTTTCATTCACATAGATAGTCTAAGTAATTTTGAGGGGTCAAATCTTTTGGGCTCGATGGGGTAAATTGAGTAGTAGCTAGCTCCCAGACTATGTAGGGTGTTTAATATCTGGATATACTTCATGCTTTTATACTAAGCGTACTTTGTACTTGTTTTTGTTTTTCAGGTTTAGCTTCACAGATAGAAGGTTTTTTTTTTTTGTTATTACACACGTACATACCGTACACTCATTCAGTCGCATACAGAAACAACTACCCAACCAGTAATCATTCCTACACACTTAAACATTCACACTAGTGCGCATACACCAACTCACACTTACACACTTTAACAAAATCCAACACGAATGGGCGGCCCCATTTTTACACAGTATATATTGGTATGCAAGAGCTTGCAATTTTAAATTAGAATAGTAAGTTTATTTTTAAGTACTTTGAATGAGTTCTATTAAATTTGTGTACTCAATGTCGTAGTTTGCATTTAAGGTACATGTATTATTTCATTTTTGTACTTTTAATTTTATATTTATATGTATTTGTAAATTGAATTGTATTTTAAAGGCCCTGGTGAACACGAGGTAGTATGCAGATCAGGCTACTTAAAAAAAGGGATTTGTGCGAATGTATAAATAAGAGGGGCGTAGACAGCGCGGGCGATAGGGGTATGCATACCCCCAGCTCATAAGGTGGGGTATGACATGTACAATCATACCCCCCCCCCCCCTAGGTTTCAGGGACAATTAATTGTTTAATCAGTAGTGTTTTTCTTATCATTATTGATTATCATTATTGTTATTATTATTATCGCCTCATCTCGTCTTTATTTCTTTAATGGGCCGATATTGTATACGTTTTTTTAATCCCTGAAAGCATTTTTCTTTCTGCCCCTGACGGAGCAGTGTCATAAAACTTTTTGACTAGAGGTTTTAACACAATAATGTGAGTATGCGTGTGTGCGCATAATTTTGTGTGAACAGGCATGTGCATTAGGGCGCATCACAAAACAAAAATCGGCCTTTCCTTAATGATAATGTTTAGGAAGTTTTATCAGGTGTCCTTACTTTGGAAATTTATTGGAAAATTGGAATGGCTCGATTAAATAAAAGAAACAAAAATGTTAAAGAAAATAATAACATCTTCTTCTGTGGAGCAAGGCATAGGATGCACTAGAAAACATTATACTAAAACCTAAAAGTTTCAAAGTTTTGTCTACTGTGGGAGGAGAATCCCCCTCGACCCCTACCCCACCCGACTGATAAATTCATGCTCGCTAAATGGAATCCAAATGCTCATGGAATTCATTCTACAACTAGCTGAGGCTAGCTCTGAGTATCAATGGTAGAACCCCCCCCCCCCTCCGAGTAAAATACATTCCTGCTGGAATAACATAAGACGATATACTACACAATATGTGTGTTTGTGTCTGTCCTTGTGCGTATGTATATGTGTGTAAGAAAAAGTGTCAACATTTTAGGCCCGCTCCGCGCGCAAATTGCAATATAAAATTTTCTATACAAAGCACACCCGAAAAGTTTTTAGTTTGGTATGTGTACTTTTGTTTAGTATTTACTTATATGTTACGTTTTCATTTTAGTAGTTAGTAACTTTTAAAACATATTTTTGCTTTACGCATTATGTTAATTTTCAAGTACTTTGGAGGTAAAACAATGTGTGTGTGTGTGTGTGTGTGTGTGTGTGTGTGTGTGTGTATGTGTGTGTGTGCTTGAGTACGTGTGTGTGCGTCTGTGTCTGACTGTCTGTGTATCTGTGTATACATGTCTGTTTGTGTTTAAACACGCATCATGATCGACCCCTCTGGACAGAAAATCATAAGGCCCCCAGGTGTAAAGACGTGTCTACGCCACTGATAAATAAATAAAATCAAAGCTTGGCTTTTCTTTAAACTGAACGTTGACATCGTTAAACAATTATTTTAAAGGTATAAAACGTGGTTCAAACGAATATACATAATGATAGGTCTAGTGTATCTCCGGAGCTTATGTTCATGTATTTGTTTATTCTAGTCGTAATAATAAACGGAACATTTGCTTGTACAGTATCAGTTGTTTTCGACACAAGTTTGAAGTTTGAACATGAACTCTAACAGGAGGTCACGTTATTCACATATCACAATCCATAGATAGTTAATAAATGACTCGTATTTAAACATTGAGGAAGTGGTTCCAAGAAAAGCAATCGTCAAGTATTTACCTTTCTAAAAATAATTTTAGGGTGGTAGTTGCAATTTGATTGTCAACATTTCGAGCCGCATTCCTTACGATGAATTACTCTGCACAACAGCTTTTTGTGTTTTCCTGGACGATGATGATAATTTCGTCTCCTTCTGTCGATTTGGAAGAGTGATTCTTTACTCGACAATGGTGGAAGAAAACAAATGCGGTTTGCCTCCGATCATTTGCCAGACGGTTTTAAATTGCTGTTGATGCATTCAGAAATCCAGTAAGTTGCTTTGACAGTTGGTGTATTCATGCGATATTGTATTATCGTTACGCCATGTTCATTCGTATTCAAGTTACCCTTGAAGCTGCATGCGCTATTGTAAATGCGCATTGTAAATGAAGTATCCTTTCTTCGTAAAATAAAATTTATGTTCACTTGAAGCAATTTAACCAAATATTATTTTCTTTTGTGTTATGGACTTAATAAAAATGATATATTTGTTTTGTTTTCAAAATAGTGGTACAGTTTAAATACACAATAAATATAATTATACGATTGATAAAAGGTAAACCACGTTCCTCCAGATTTTCATATTTTTATTTCATTTAAAATTACATAAAACATCATAATGCAGAAGGCTATTACATATTGATACATTGGGATTTTTGTGAGGATCAAATATGTTGTTCATAATTAAAGAGGATTATTAAAATGCGTTGTTTCGTGAAATTAAGTTGAGTCGTCAAATGAGTGGGGAAACAATTGTATCACTTGAACTTAAACCTAACAAATCAAACAGAATTAGTTCATTATAAAGAACATAATGAAAAAGTAAGCAAAACAATACCAATCTTTGAACGTGTAGTATTTGTTTTTTCTCGAAATATAGTTTTATTACGATTTACAATGAGCAAGATTAGTAAAACTGGCATAAAATGTGATTTTGATAGTTTGGCAAGATTTACCAGCAGATAGGCGGCAGAAGCAGGGAGAGGGGACGAGGGAGACACTACCCCCTTATAGTCCGGCGGTTAAGTCGAAAAATTGTTCACTTTTGTCTAAAAGCACCAAATTTGGCACAGATGTTGATTGATACATAAAACGCAAATTCTGATATTGGGCCCTCAACAATTTTGCCCAGGAGAGCCGTGGCAGCCATTTTTCAAAATGGCCGCCATTCAGAATTCCTGACGTATGGAATGTCCCATTCCTTGTCCATTTGTAGTAAAATTGGGCACCATATGTACATACAATTTTGCTAAAAGTAATTGGGAATCATTTCTAGACATCATTTTAATGAAATAATTACTAAAGTTGCCAATTTGAAGAAGTTTGTATAAAAATTAATGAAATAAAATAAAAATGAAAGCTACAAATGGAAAAATTTGAAAATAAGCTTTGGTACTTGTATAAATTATTTTCAGTGTAATTTGTTGCAAAATAATTTATCATGTTGCCAATTTGAAGACTGAAAAATCGCTGAAATGAACAACAAAAACACGAAAAAGATAATGGTGATATAATAATGACAAAAATGATGGTAAAATGATGATGATGATGATGATAATAATAATAATAATAATATTAATAATAATCATCATCATCATCATAATCATAATCATAATGATAATAATAATAATAATAATAATAATGATAATGATAATAATAATGAATATATTACTTTACACTATTCCACGTGCAAACATACATACATACAGTACATACACACAAACACACGCACAAATACCTGTACTCACATAAATTTCAGAATGATACAGGATGAACACCTGTCAGCTCCTCACAAAGATTATGACACCAAGGGCGGAGGCTGGGGTGCACTGGGTGCACGTGTACCCCCCCCCCCCGCTCTAATAGCAAAAAAAGACATTTGCACCACCTTTTTTTGCTTTCAACGCCTGATTTTCTCAACTTTAGTTCCACCTCCCTAAGATGTGCACCTCCCTTTTCCACCTCCCGGAGATGCGCACCTCCCCATGCCCAAACCAGCCTACGCCCTTGGACACACAGATGTATACCTCATGGAAATGAGAGTATTGCTACATGTACTATTGAAAATGATAGCAGTAGCCTGATCTTTACTAAACATTTTACTATGATAATACAGCTAGTACTGTTACAATAAGGTGAAGCAACTAAGCAAATGACATATAGATATAGGTAAACAAACTCCACAAGTGGAAGTTGTGGAACACCTTTCTTTCTCTCTTTCGGCCACTCCTACAAATGAGAGGTGGCCACAGCAAATACGGTCTCTCCATCACGATCTATTCTGTGATATGTCCTCTGTCACACCAACCATCCTCATATCCTTTCTAGTCTCTTGCCAAATTCACAGACCTCCTGTTTGGTCTACCGCTCTTCCCTTTTTCGTAGTGGTACCATTTCCAAATCTTTCTCCCTATGTCAGTACTCCATATCTCTCCTTTGGACATGACCAAGCTACCGCAACCTTCCCCCACTCGCCTTATCCCGCATCCTTCCTACGTTTGATTTCGTTGTCCCACACACAAACCCATTTCTAAATTTGTCTCTTCTTGTCACTCCCACAGAAAATCGTAACATCTTTAACTCTCCACAAACTCTTCTCCTCGCCATATTGTGAGAGGGACTGTCTCAAGACTGTACATCATGGCTGAGTTTACCACTGTCATGTATAGCTGATGTTCCGCTTTTTCTGCCCACTTCAATTTTGCCACACATCACTCTTGTAACTCTCTTCCATCGATTCCAGCCTGCCTGGATTTCTTCTCTGTCTTTCTTGTTACAGTCCCCATTACTTTCCAATGTCGAGCCTAAGTATTTGCAGTTTCACCGTATCCCCACCTGCAGTCTCAATAACACAAATGTGCTCTACTGCTCTTGTCCGGCTATTATTCAACCGTTCCTCTCTTAACGTATTTCCAACTTTCCAAATTGTCCTCAATCTACTCCCTGCATTCAGAGCAAATCACAAATATCATCTGCGAAGATAA
This sequence comes from Eucidaris tribuloides, assembly GCA_001188425.1. Classification (NCBI taxonomy): domain Eukaryota; kingdom Metazoa; phylum Echinodermata; class Echinoidea; order Cidaroida; family Cidaridae; genus Eucidaris; species Eucidaris tribuloides. The sequence goes on from JZLH01S0347862.1 coordinate 10,952, forward strand.
TGGCCCGGTTCATGGGGCATCCCCACCTCATACGTCCGCCTGTATGTCCATCCCCATTGCCAACCAGAAAGGGCTCAGCGCCAAATCCTTGGTGCCATCCAACTCTCACTTTAAATCATCCAGTCATCCTACTGCACACCTCACGGCTAGCATGCTTGTAACATATCTTGCACTATCCTCACTTACTTTTACTACCCCTGATTTTCTTAAGCAATACCATAACTCCTCTCTTGGCTCCTGTCATATGCCTTCTCAAGAGCTGCAAACACACAATGCCCCTCTTTCGCAAATATCGCATCCGTCGTGATCCTAGTTGGCATAAAGCCGTACCTGCTCCTCACAAGATTGACATTTTATTTCTCAGCGTAGCTAAATTCCACCACTCTTTCCCAGGGCTTCATAGTATATGACTCATTAACTTTATTCCTCTGTAATTACTTTAACTCTCCAATTTACCTGTATTATTAGATTGACACTAACATGCTTTCCCTCCAGTCATCAGGCATTCTTTCACTATCCAAGATCCTATTCGACAGCTTTGTCAGGAAATCCACACCCATGCCACCCAAACACATCCATGCCCCCATTGGTATATCGTCTGGACTCATATAGCCTTTCAATTGTTCATTCTTTTTATATAGCTCTCACATCTTTCTAAACGATAGGTTGTACCTTCACATCCAGTCTGTCTGTAGCATCTACCCTTTCCTCTCTCACGTTTTCTTCATCAGTTTCTCCAAATATTCCTGTCATCTTTGTAGATCCTCTTTCAAAACATCCTCGTCTTTTATCCTTTATCAACCTAACCTGCAACATATCTTAACTAGCCCCTTCTCGCTGCGTTGCTAATCTGTTTAGATCTTGTTCTCCCTCCTTTGTGTCCAACTTCTCATACAGTTCATCATATGCCCCACTCTTGACCTTTGCCACTGCCTTCTTTACTTGCGTCTTTACACTCTTGTTTACTTGCTTCATCTCTCTGCTCATCCCGTTTTGCAAATGGAACATCCACCGATTAATAATGTTGAAATCGCAGTAAAATGAACTAATTGTCTGCAGAGACTGGCGATCTGCGGCCCGAGGTGCTTGACAAAAAATGATATCACAACAATCCCCCTAACCCCCACCTCTTTGACTACGACTCTCATCTCAGATTGGTTATTCCCTGATTACAACCATGGACCTACTACTCTAGGTCCATATGTTACAACCAATTGAAGAAGGAGGAGTGGTGTGGTCGAAATGGGGGGAGGGGGTAATATTATGTCAAGGCTCCTCAGGGCATAGATAATCAGTTTCTGCAGACAGAGACAGTAAGTATATTTTCACTGCGATTTCAACACTATAGATGAACAGGTTGTTGCACACGCAGATTTGGCACTAGTACGAGTGTTCTCATGCCCATTAGATATAGATCTTCCGATAATGTTTATAATGTTTGTTTGTGTGTGTGTGTGTGTGTGTGTGTGTGTGTGTGTGTGTGTGTGTGTCTAATTGTGCGTAAGTGTATTGTTTTTGTACTCATGTATTTATAGTAGTAAAGTTAATTTATTAGCCTATCATGATGATTATGTTGATGAGGGATTATTATTATTATTATTATTATTATTATTATTATTATTATTATTATTATTATTATTATTATTATTGTTGTTGTTATTGTTATTGTTGTTGTTGTTATTGTTATTGTTGTTGTTGTTGCTATTATTATTATTATTATTATATTATTATTATTATTATTATTATTATTATTATCATTATTATTATTATTATTATTATACTATTATTATTATTATTTCTATCATTATTACATTCAGTGTTTATTAAAGTTTCATCAAAGATTTTGCGCTCTTCAAATTGGCAACGTACAGATAATTTTGCAAATGATTTTGGAAATGATTTTTTACCAAAGCACTACTTTCATTTTTTTTTAGATTTAACCTTAGATTTTAGTTTTATCTTATTTGATAAGAATCTCTTTAAATTGGCAACTTTAGTGATTATTTGATTAAAATGATATCTAGAAATGATAGCTAATTAGTTATAGGAAACGTGTATTTTCGTGTAGTGCACAGTTTCATCATGAATGGGCAATGAATGGCAAATCATAATTAAACAGGAATGTGAAATGGAAGCCATTTTGGAAAATGGCTGCCACGGCTCTCCTGAGCAAATTTCTCGAAGGCCCAATGTCTAAATTTGTTTATTATATATTTAGTAATGTCTGTGTCAAGTTTGGTACTTTTAGACAAAAGTTAACAATAGGTTAGATATGCCTAATTAAACTGCTTAGAATAGAACTGATTTCTGTACATTATCATACTTCCCTTGTACACAACGTATTGATATAACACACCCATTGATACATTGGGTTATGCATTGTACGGTTTAACTAAATATCAGTGTATCAACTTTGGATTGCAATAATTTCTTTTTCCATACAGAAATGAATCTAGAATTTTTTGCAAGTTATTGATATGATATGTGGGCAGTTTTTTGATAAAACATGAATTCATAAATTGAAAGGGGTTTTTTAAAAACTAATATGGAAATATATTTTGGAGTATTGTTCATATTTTTGGAAAAAAGTCGTAAAAAATAACATTTTTGCCCATAAATTTCAACTATAATGCACTTGAATCTTCTTAAATAGGGTGTCATCTTGTAGAAAATTTAGTACCCTTATTGATGTAATAACATGGCAAAATATGGTTCCGTTACAAAGTTATCTTCCGAATTCTAAAAAACATTTTTTCAAGGCGGCCATTTTGATAAAATGACTGCCACGGCTCTCCTTGGCAAAATTCTCGAGGGCCCAATATCTAAATTTGTTTATTATATATCAATCAACACCTGAGCCAAATTTGGTGCTTTTAGACAAAAGTGAACAGTGCGGTCGATATTTTGGACTTAACCGCCGGACTATTATATAAAAGTAGGTGGGAGAACTTTTCCCCATCCCCCAAAATGGAGAAAAAAAAGAAAAGAAAGGAAAAGAAAAGGAAAACAAGAAGAGAAGAGAAGAAAAAAAAAGATCGGAAAACGACAATTTGGATCTGGGATTTGGAGGATGAAACTATACCCCCCCCCCCCCTCGCGCGCTGAGCGAGTTTTCGATGGCTGGCGTGACCGGGAAAATATTTAGACCTGGGACTTTGGACGAGAAAAAAATCGCGTCCCCCATCCCCCCCCCCGCTCCCCCCCCCCCCGGTGTGTTTTACGCGGCTGGCGTGACGGGGACAAATTTGGGACCTGAAATTTGAGAAAAACTCGCCCCCCCCCGACACCCCCCCCCCGGTTACGGTTCTGCTAACATGTTTGGATTTTAGCCCAGCAATCAAAGTGTCAAATGAGTTCATGCCTTATCGTATATGATTCTTAGCGAAATTGGACATTGAACAGCACATGACATCAGGTGAGCAAACAGGGTTATTTGAGATAAACTATTACGCTTCAGAAAAAAAACTAAAATAGCATACTGTATATTTTGTGTTAAGCTGACGATTGTATTTTCTCCAATTTATTGTATACTACTTTTGAATTCCTGCTTCATTAGAATCGCTTTATTACGAGCAAAACGGGATACCGAACAAAGTGCAATATTTTAAAGACACACTTAAGTAATGCTTGCATATTAAACGTATTTAAAATTCTAGATTACCTTAATGATGGGTTTCAAAAAAAATATTTTGTAAATAATTATATTGCTTTACAGATGATAACCGACCCATGAACTTTGTCAAATATAGCGTTTCGACGTTTCAACAATGGCGGAGGTAGTCACCGACGATGAATTGAGGGAAATTGCTGAATCCCTTAGCGAGGAAGACCTGTTCCCAGTTGGCAAGGCACTAGGTCTCCCGCGGGAGCAATTGGTGGAATATGAGCACAATTTAATCGGTTTACATCCGGTACCTAGGCCTGACTTTGCTGAAGGGATGTTGAAGATGCTACAGGCCTCCCAGGGCCTGGACACCAGAACAAAAGAAGAGCTTCGAGATATTATTCAACGAGCCATAAAGCTGCGAACATTCACAGGTACTTCGGGCCGGTAATGAGTCGATGGTTAGATACCTATAGGGAGGGGCGGGCGGAACCACTTTCTCCCCAGACTTGTAATGTGTGTCCCAGCAATGGGTACGAGTACGGGTATGAACCTGTGGGTATGAACCAGTGGGTATGGGATAACAAGTGTGTTTGGAATTTGGGTTATAATACCACTCATGGATCACAAATTGCCCTATAGTCTGATAGCAATAGGACACTAAACCTCAAAAGTTATCGTAAATACTAAGCCAGGCTGTTTTTTTTTTTACTACATTAACTTGTTCACACATTATCAAAGAAACATAACACCTAACATGATGCCATGGCCCTGGGAAGCGGGGGTGCTGGGGGTGCTGAAGCACCCCTAGAAATTTTTCAGGGGGTGCGTAGCACCCCCTGCAAAAGACGTGTATGTGTAGTTTTCTAAAATTTGGCCGCAGAGCGACTTTTGAGCTTGTTTGATTTGGCGTGAAATCTTTCGCGCGACAGCCCCCCCCACTGAGCGACTTTTGAGTTGTTGATTTGGCCGTGAAATTTTTTTTGTGCGCCGGGTGCGGACAGAAACTTTACCACCGACGACCCCCCCCCCCACCCACCCACCACCCACCCACCCACCCACTGAGCGACTTTTGAGCTGCTTCATTTGGCTTGTGAAAACAATTTCTGGCCGCGGCAAAAAAATTTGGAAGACATCCTTTGTGCACGCCATTTTTTAATTCTAATTTATTCATAACACTAACATAACAGTAGTTCACTATTTTTTTTTACGCTTTTTATTCGGGGTCCGGTTCGGATTCGCTTACTGCGCCCCTAACGCCGACGACAAGTACTACTGGCAGTATAGGCTTTCTCAATATATTTATCCAAGATATAGACTGTCATGGTTTGACCGTTGGTGGTGCTATGTCAAATTCAGCGAAAATATATGTCTCTGCACCCCTGATGGAAAAATCGTTCCCAGGGCCCTGCATGATGCACATTAGCAATTTAGAAGATCAGAATTAAAACAAACAAATAAGTTTTTCTTGGCCATTGCCGTCGTCTATTTTTGAAATTTTGTCGACTTTCAGTTCAGATTCGTCTCGTGGAGAGCAGATCGTGTAAATGTTACTTTCAGTTTAATCATTTGCCCTTTAGATACTAGTACGTCATTTGGTAGGAAGTTAAACATTATGTTACTTTCAGTTTAATCATTTGCCCTTTAGATACGTCATTTGGTAGGAAGTTAAACATATTTTCAATGCTGAAAATGGTCAAATGTTATTATAATTATTTTTTTTTCCGGCTAGCAAACGACCCACAGGTGATTCGTCTTTTCGTCTTTTTTCAAGAAACTTCCATGAATTATCATCCCGAGCGGTCCAAACGTAGTAATGCTCTGTCTTTGTGATTAGCTATATGTAACAGTGTTATCCATGTGTTGTTTCGTGTCTACACGGTGTATAATCGGGACTATTTTGTGGGTCTGGCAAATGTGTGTGAGCATTCACGTATATTTAAAAGTGTGTTCAAGGAGTGATAGCAAAGATGCGATAACATTATTAATATTATTAATGACACTTAGTTTTTAAACACTGGACGAAAACGTTTAGCGATTTAACACACGGCGTTTGGGCCCGGGGGGGGGGGTCGCTCTCCACACGGCCTGCTACGCACCCGCGTCCAGAAAAAGCGTCGTAAAGGGTCCCTTTTCCAGCCCTCGGGCGTCGTCGACGTCTTTTGGAAAACGGGTAGCTTTTTCAGCACCGTTTGCTGGCAATCGCCACTTAGGGTAGCCTTTTCTCACATGTTACGCCGTTTAGGGTTACTAATTTGGTTATGTAGATTACGCCATTTAGGGGTGCAATGTTTTGTGGATCTAATAACATCTCCAAAATGAACGTTTGATAATTATGAGAATTATTCATGAATTGTTAAATGAACCTCTTCGGGTTGCGCAATGTACAATAATGTTTTAAATGAGAAGGACACTTGGGTGGGTTATCAAGTTAGTTGATTTCACTGTTTACGCCACTTAGGGTATCAAATTAGTGGATTCTATGTTCACGCCACTTACGGTATCAGAATAAGTGGATTTCCTGGGAGTCACGCCAATTAGGGTAGCTTTTCTGATGTGTTACGCCATTTAGGGTTGCAAATTTGGTTAATGTAGGTTACTGCGCCGCGGCACGCATGCCCTGCCGTTTAGGGTGCAATTTCTGAGGTTTGTTTGGATCACGGTGGAGACAGCCGTGTGGCAGCAGCGACCCCCCCCGGGGCTAGGGCCTGGCAAGAACGCATTTATCATTATTAAGAATTTCGAAGTTTCCAAACCGCGTCGCGCCGTACGCTCGCTTCGCGAATGCTTTCACTACTTATGACATGAGTACATACAAACACATTTTCACTATACAAATTAATCGTATACATTAAGTACGGCCGATTTTTAAAATAAATTTTAACGTTAGCAAAATAGGCAACAAAAAATTACAGGGTACCCCTATCCCCGCCCCCTATCGCACGCTTAGCGTCGCTAGCGTACAAATCCACCCAGACTCATAAATGCAATTTCAGCTGAGCGACTGGTGCCCCCCAATGAGCATGACCCCACGGCTACGCGCACTGTCCAATTAAAATATATACACGAGTGATAGCAATGCGAAAACCTTGTAAACGGACTAATAAATGATTTTCTAAGTTTAAACTTACAGCTAAGAAAAACAAAGCGAGTGAATTATCTATATAAAAATCCTTTTTTGCATATGTCATCTCGACATAAGTGAATGTAATCCGAATGTCCGCGATACAGGCGAACCAGTGATTTCTGTTTTTTATCCTGCTTCCCGCCGCAGGTTCTTAAATTGTAGCTTCATTCTCATTAACAGGAAACGTATAGAATCACGCGGCATTGCTATGTTTTCGTCCATACGATGTCCAATCGTGTCGCTTCAATGACAACAGAAATCCTCAAAAAGACTTACTAGTCGACATACAGGACCAGAGGTTCCTTTACCAACCCACCTGACCGACTCCTCGACTCCTCATCCCTATTCTCCATCCCGTGTAGTGCTCACGGTATCGCAAAGGTCTCCAATCAACCTTTGTAACAGATGAGAGTAAAACCGCTGAA
>JZLH01S0347862.1:18132-32215 GCA_001188425.1 Eucidaris tribuloides
GGAAGTGGTTCCAAGAAAAGCAACTTTTGAAAGTACAGTGTATTTAACCTTCTTAACTAATATTAGGTCGCAGTGCATTTGAATTCCTCAACATTGTCGTTCCCGGCATACTTACGACGAATTAGCTCGGCATAAAACATGCTCTTTATTTTTCTGACAATGACGGGTAGAGGTGTCCTCTTGTCTGTCGATCTGAGAGTAATTGCGTTGTGACTCGACAAGGTTGTTTTGTAAGTGGTGAGAGAAAACAAATGCGGGTGCCGCGGGATTGCCTAAATCATTTTCAGATCGGTTTACATTTGCTGCATTGCTTCAGAAATACAGTAAGTTGCTTTGAACAGTTGTGTTCCATGCGAATCGTATTAGCGTTATCATCTTCATTCGTATTCAGTTACCCTTGAAGCTGTAATCATGCGCTATTCATTGTAAATGCAGTATCTTTCCTTCGTAAAATAAAATTCATGTTTAAGCTGGAGTCAATTCAACATGTATTATTATATTTGTGTTATGTCTAAATAAAAATGATTGATTTTGTGTTTCAACATAGTGGTATAGGTAAAATTACCAACATATAATTATACAACTGATAATAGCTAAACGACGCGTTCCTCCAGATTTTCATATTTTTATTTCAATTAAAAATTATATATCAGTGAATGAAATTTGCAGAGAGCAATTGAAATGCAGAATAAATTTGCTTGTTCATCTCTGTATATCTAAATTAATGAAAATAAGATCAAATGCTTGATCTGTTATTTTTTACTAACTCAGAAAAAAGCATTGACCGACAGGATTTCGAACCTGACCTACGATTGTCTCTCTCGCAATCCTTTCTTCATTAATACAATTCGTTCCTACTGGGGGGCTTATTAAACATTAATGAGCTGCTAGACGTAAGGATTGATTCTCGAGTATTTGTAACGCAGTAAGCCATGGCATTGCCGTTACCCAGCGTGGCCTGGTGGTTGTGCGCGCTGACCGACATGCAGAGGTTTCCAGGTCGAATCCTTGTGGGGTCAATCTTTTTCTTGGTCATTATAAAAAATAACAGATCAATCATTGTGATCATATTTATCATTAATGTGATAATACAGACATGAAGCAGCAAATTATTACTGCAAAAATTATATAAAACATCATAATCAGAAGGTAAATCCATAATTGATACTTTGGATTTTTCTGAGGATAAATATGTTGTTCCTATTGAAGACGATTTTAAAGTGCGTTGGTTTCATGAAATTAAGTTGAATTTGAAACTGAGTCGTCATATGCAAGTGGGGAAAACAATTGTGATCACTTAACTTAAACTTAACAAATCATAACAGAAATCAGTTTAACATAAAAAAGTAAGAAAAGTAAGCGCAATAACAATATGACTATCTTTGAACCAGTAATATTTGTTTTTTCTCGATAGTTTATTCACGCAGGGTCATCAGTAATATTAGTAAAAGTGGCATTAAAATTTGATTTGATTAGTATCGCAAGATTACAACTGATAGGCGGACAGAAGCGTGGGGGGGGGGGGTAACTGGGAGACACTCCAATTATAATATAGATGGGAGGACATCCAATTCCCTAAAAAATGGCGAAAAAAAACAAAACAAAGAAAAGAAAGAAAAGAAAGCGACAAGAAAAGAAAAAAAGAGAAGAAAAAGAAAAAGAAGAGGGAAAAATAAAGACCTGTAAAATGAAAATTTGGATCTGATTTGGAGATAGATATTTGCCCTCCCCCCCACCTCCACTCCCCCCCCCCCCCCCCCCCCGCTGAGCTGAGTTTTCGCGGCGGCTGCGTGACGGGAAAAAATTTTACGACCTGGGATTTGGAGAAAAAGTAAAAATCGTTCACCTAACCCTTCCGCCCCCCCCACCAGTATAACGTTCACACGCGGTTGCGTGAACCAGGAAAAATTTTGGACGCTGGATTTGGGAAAGAAAATGTTCGTCCCCCCCCCCCCCAAAACACTCGCCGCCCAAAGAGTTTTCGAGCGGCTGTTGACTGAGAACACATACCGACCTAGGATTTGACCTGCGGATGCAACGCGCCACTTTTACTACACTTTGGATCTGTAATTTATAGTTTCGGCCGTCCACCACCCCCTAAGTATTTGGCCTTCCGCACCAGTCTGTTGCTGACACAGTTTTAACGCTGAGGAAATGCGAAATGTGTGCAAACAAAATTATGAAGTTCAAGCTCTCATGATGTTTTGTACGGTCATTTAGTATGTTCTTGAGAATGTTGTTCTAAAGATGAATTTGGGCCTTCTCATGCCTATCAGGTGAATGCGAGGCGGACTTTTATCTGTAATAAACAAGTAACAAATGGTAAATTTCAAAACAGATAGCAGTGTTTTGCATTTTATTGAATGTCTTGGTTATCTGTTACTTGTAACTGCTGCTGTTTTACTACTGCATACTGACTACTACTACTACTACTACTAGATAAAAAAGAAAAAAACTGTTTTTCCCCATTTTCTTTCCGAGCGTGGGGGGGGTCGTTCCGAGACCCCCGACCGCCCCCCCCCGGTTATCGCGGTCTGCTAGAAGAGTTGATTTGACAGCCACCAAAGTGTCGTCAAATGAGTTCATGTCTTATCGTATATGATTGTTAACGAAATTGGACATTGGACAGCACATGACATCAGGTGAACAAACGGGGTTATTTTAATTACATGTATTACGCTTCAGAGAGAAAAAAAAAACACTGAAATAGCATGCTGCATATTTTGTGCTAAGCTGACGTTTGTATTTTCTCTAATTTAGTGTATACTACTTCTGAATTCCTGCTTCAAGAATCGCTTTATTACGAGCAAAACGGGATAGCGAACAAAAGTGAAATATTTTAAAGACACACTTACGTAATACTTGCATATTAAAAACGTATTCAAAATTCTAGATTACCTTAATGATGGTCTTTCAAAAAATTGTTTTGTAAATGATTATATTGCTTTACAGATGATAACCGACCCATGAAATATAGCGTTTCGACGATACACCATCAACAACAATGGCGGAGGTAGTCACCGACGATGAATTGAGGGAAATTGCTGAATCCCTTAGCGAGGACGACCTGTTCCCAGTTGGCGAGGCACTAGGTCTCCCGTGGGAGCAATTGGTGGAATATGAGCACAATTTAATCGGTTTACATCCGGTACCTAGGCCTGACTTTGCTGAAGGGATGTTGAAGATGCTACAGGCCTCCCAGGGCCTGGAGACCAGAACAAAAGAAGAGCTTCAAGATATTATTCAACGAGCCATAAAGCTGCGAACATTCACAGGTACTTCGGGCCGGTAATGAGTCGATGGTTAGATACCTATAGGGAGGGGCGGGCGGAACCACTTTCTCCCCAGACTTGTAATGTGTGTCCCAGCAATGGACACGAGTACGGGTATGAACCTGTGGGTATGAACCAGTGAGTATGGGATAACAAGTGTGTTTGAATTTGGTTATAATACCACTCATGGATCACAAATTGCCCTATAGTCTGATAGCAATAGGACACTAAACTTCAAAACTTATCGTAAATACTAAGCCAGGCTGTTTTTTTTACTACATTAACGGGTTCATACATTATCGAAGAAAAATAACTCCTAACATGATGCACATTAGCAATTTAGAAGATAAAGATTAAAACAAACAAATGAGTTTTTCTCGACCATTGCCGTCGTCTATTTATGAAATTTTGTCGACTTTCAGTTCAGATTCGTCTCGTGGAGAGCGGATCGTGTAAATTTTACTTTCAGTTTAATCATTTGCCCTTTAGATACGTCATTTGGTAGGAAGTTAAAAAATATTTTCAATGCAGAATGGTCAATTGTTATAATAATTTTTTTTTTTTATCCGGCTAGCAAACGACCCACAGGTGATTCGTCTTTTCGTCTTTTTTCAAGAAACTTCCATGAATTATCATCCCGAGCGGTCCAAACGTAGTAATGCTCTGTCTTTGTGATTAGCTATATGTAACAGTGTTATCCATGTGTTGTTTCGTGTCTACACGGTGTATAATCGGGACTATTTTGTGGGTCTGGCAAATGTGTGTGAGCATTCACGTATATTTAAAAGTGTGTTCAAGGAGTGATAGCAAAGATGCGATAACATTATTAATGACACTTAGTTTTTAAACACTGGACGAAAAAGTTTAGCGATTTAACACACGGCGTTTGGCCCTTGAACACGTTTACGAAGTGGTAACAAGACTGTGCTGGAGAATCGTTCACTCACTAAACAATTGGAAAAGGGAAACAAAGATAAAATCCATATTTATAACCTGTCACGCCAAACGGAGCCACAAGTCGATTTTTTGGCCCAGTTGTTTTTGTCGTATTCACTTTCTCCATATTCCAAGCTTTATTTTGGTATATTGCATGTAGCATAAAAGTAAATATACCCGGAGAAATTCTACTTCAAACGAGGAGCTTTCACCGTGTCACGAAAATCTAGTTTACGAGAAAACCGTTGTCAAAGTGCAGCGTCCGTTCAAAATGCGAAACCACGATCGCGCTGAAATGCTGATAAAACCGAGGTTAAAAACACCCTAGCAACAGTACGTTTGCATTGCTCATCATTCTTGAAATTTTGCATTTGAAATTTATAGGTTTGTAGAAAGTACTATTTTCAATTTGAACGAATTTTAATGCTCGTTTAGTGTTTAGCAAAAATACATTTTGTTCTTAACCTTCTGCGTTATTTCCGCTCGGTGCATGTATCGTACGAGGCAGGTCGCTCGTGACCATGGACGCCAGACACTTGGGGGTCTTAGGGTGAGAGATTTGACACAATAAATTTCCACAAGTAGTAATTGCTTGTAAGTCGATTGTTCATACTAATTTGCAAAGTTCTGGATTTAATAAACTGAGATTCTCAAGGGAAACAATAACTTCTTATTCTCTGCTATATCGCTATTCAATTGATGAATAACTGCGCCATCCTTGTAAAAAAAGTAACATGTTACCATGGTAGTACCATGGTAGTATCGTGGTAATATCATGGTACCCATGGTACCTATGGGTTTTTCCAGGATACCATGGTAGTACCATGGCAAAACCATGGTACTAAAAGTGAGTACCATACTTTTTATGATATGCATGGTACAATCAGGTTTGTACCATGGTAGTGATGGTACAAATCTACAGCGATGGTACTGGGGGCATGGTACAACTACGGTACAACTATGGTACCCACGGTAAATGCAATTTGTATGGTACAAACATGGTTCTTTCATGGTATTGATGGTACTAGGGTAATGGTAGAACCATGGTACATCCATGGTACCTATGGTACCGAAATATGGAAACTTTGTAATTTACAAACATGGTTCTTCCATGCTTACATGAAAAAGTACCGTCAAAGTACCATGGGAATTAGTATCATCAAAGTACCTTCCTATGGTAATGTTGTCATGGTAGTACCATCGTAATAAGAACCATGGTAATACCATGGTAGTACCATGGTTAGTACCATGGTAGTGCCATGGTAAGTCCCATGGAAGTACCAAGGTAAGTACCCTGGTAGTACCATGAAAAGTACCATGGTAGTACCATGGTTAGTTCCATGGTAGTACCATGAAAAGTACCATGGTAGTACAATGGTTAGTTCCATGGTAGTACCATGGTAAGTACCATGGTAGTACCATGGTAAGTACCATGGTAGTACCATGGTAAGTACCATGGTAGTACCATGGTAAGTACCATGGTAGTACCACAGATGTAACGGTAACTTTTTAGCTCATGTATATTCATGAATATATAGCGAACACGGGGAAAAATCATATTTATCTCATTATTTGACTTGTGTTTCATGAGATTAAGTAATATTGTAATTGTAAATAATTTCAGCAGCTGTAATTTACATGAAATTGACTCATTTTAAGAATGCAATTAAAGGAAACACAACAATCTATGACTGATTTACCAATTTCACATGAAGTAACCACAACTTTTCTGTATCTATAAAATGTCGGTATATATAGGAATCGAGTAAACTGTATGTTATAGTAGGTAGTGATATAGGTTTAGGAACTTAGGTTAGGGGATAGGCAAATATAGGTATAGTAGGTGTTGTATTAGGGTATAGGGTGATATCTACATCGATCCCTTGTTGAAAATATAATATTAAGCCAAATAATTTTTGTTTTTTCTCCGATCGATTCAAGTGTACCATCAAAGTACCTTTCTATGGTAATTTCGTCATGGTACTACCATGGTACTACCGTGGTACTACCATGGTAGTACCATAGTACTTACCATGGTCTTACCATGGTATTACCATGGTACTTACCATGGTATTACCATGGTACTTACCATGGTATTACCATGGTACTTCTATGGTAGTACCATGACAAAATTACCATGGGAAGGTACTTTGATGGTACTAATTACCATGGTACTTTGATGATACTGTGAAAGTTTTAATTGATTGTGCACTTGGTGTACTAGTGGGGACTACAAGTTACATGGAAAATGAAAACGTGCATGTCTTAAATCTAAACCCACCAGGTTAAAAAATTCTCTGGCGCAGCGAATACTTTCTCACGCTGCATCGGCATTTGTACTTTCTCAGTTGATTTAATATTGACGCAAAATTTTGTGAATCTAATGTTTACAGATAAAAAATGTCGAAGAAAATCTGAAACTGCAAACAAATCCAAAATGTCATAACAAATCAAGTTCAAGTTAAAAATAGCTTGTCAGTTTGCACGTTGGAAAAATGGAATCACATCAATACCAATATGTCATGTGACACAGCTCAGCCAATGATCAGCTGTCTTGCGTTGCTAGGGGCGCGGGATAACTGACTCGGATTTTCTGTGTATTTTTTTTTTCACGAGGTCGAATGGAAGGCTCTCAGAACAAATGTAAATATTACCCCTTTCCCGTGAATATTTTGTTTAAAAACTTTGACAAATTTGACCTGTTCCGACAATTTTGGTTATTTTCTCTAACCGTTCATTGAGACTTGTGGCTCCTTTAGGCGTGGCGGGTTACATTTACCCCCAAGAAATAAATATTTAACATTTCAAAGAAAGACGAAGCTAAATGACTTTTTGATGAAAGTGGTTGAAAAAAGACGAATTTATTTTAGCGTTCGAGAGCTCAATGACTGTGGCCGACGAATTGAAATTGTTATTGACGAACTGTGCCAAAACAGTTTTAAACAAATCGGAAATGTTGTTAAACTGGTTGACAATAGACGCAGTTGGACTTATAGTATTCGCATCGACATGGCATCTCGGGAAAAATCTGAATTGAAGATTTCAATGTTGCATGAAAACAGTTTGAAGATGAAAGGGAAAAACTATAAATATATTAACTGTAATTTATTGTATTTATGTACGTCATACTCTTTTAGTTGAGCATAAGTCGCAGTGTCGTAATTCAAACATATTCATTCTCGTTTGTTTTTTTCGTTCATGAGAGATTATCAAAATAATTTATCTGAATGTCTTTACAGACTATGATTTGAGGGAAATTGCTGAAACACTTACTCTAGACGACCTGTAACCAGTTGGCGAGGAACTTGGTTGTTTCACGTGGGAACAATTGCAGGCATATGAGCGCTATTTCAGAAGACTGGGGCCTGACCTTGCTGACGGGATGTGGCAGATGCTACAAGCCTCCCAGGGCATGGAGAAAAGAACCAGAGAAGAGCTTCAAGATATTATTCAACGGGCCATAAATCCGTCAAGAGTTACAGGTACTTCGGGCAGGTTATGAGTCGACGGTTAGATACCTGTGATGATTATTCTTTGATAGGGAGGGGATGAGGATCAAGGGGGCCGGCCGGGCGGACCCACCTTTTCCCCAGACTTGTAGTGTGTGTCCCAGTCACGGGTACGCGGGTTCAGGTACCAGTAAGGGTAAGGGTACGGATACGGGTACGGGTACGTTTACGGGTAGGGGTACGGGTATGGACCTTTGGGTATGGGTACCCAAGTGTGTTTGAATTTGGTTATAATACTACCCATATCTATGATACTGGTTCTAGAAATGGATTTGACAATATTGTTGCAAATTGAATTCCAGTTTAGATGTTCATCTACGATAATGCCTAAGTAAATTACATAGGGCTTTCGTTCAAGATTTTCATTACAAAGGGTTATTTTACAATAATCATCATTAATAATGGTATTTGGGCTTTTAAATACAACATAAACGGTTCTATTTAAGTTAAGTGATAATCTACGGAGCCAGTGAGCGATTGTAGGTAATTCATTGTTGGTGGTAATAGTCAGAGCATTAAAATTTTTGTTTGAAAAAAAAGGAGAGTCGTATCGTCTGCGAATAAAAAAATAGGATGATTTATCAGAGGTAGAAATTATATCGTTGATATAAATCAAAAACATCAGGGGGCCGAGAATTTTTGTTTACAGTAACGTGTTATCGAAGAAACACTGAACACGATACACATAAAAAATGTGTAAAGTCAAAATTAAAATACATAATAAAATGAAAGCATTAGTTCTTGACCATTTCCGTCATCTATTTATGAAATTTCGACGACTTTTAGTTCAGATTCGTCTCGCGGAGACAGGATCGTGTAAATGTAGCAGTTCGGTCAATTGCATTTGAAATTCCTCATTAAGCTGCAAGTTTTAAATATTTTCAATTCAGAATGGTCAATTGTTAATATAATTTCATCCGGATAGCAAATGACCCGACAGGTGATGAAAGCAACTTTGTCGTTTTTTCAAGATAATTCCAGAAATTACCATCCCAATCGGTCAGAACTTGGTCAGTAATGCTCTGTCTTTGTGTTTAGCTATTTGTAACTGTGTAATCAAAGTGTTGTGTCTATATGGTGTATACTCGGGATTGTTTGTGGGTCTGAGAAATGGGTGTGATTACTCCCGTAGACAGTTAAAGCGTGTTTAGAAAGTGATGACAAATACGTGTTAATATTATTATTGACACTTAGTTAAAAAAAATCACAAATTGGACAAAAAGTTAAGGGATTTATCATACGACGTTTAGCCCTTGAACACTTTTACGAAGTGGTAACAGGACTGTGTTACAGAATTGTTCACTCACTAAACACTGATTTACAGTGAAGGTGTGTCTATGTTTTTAAATGTCTCACTATAACATGATAATTAGAAAAAGAGAAACAATGATAAAATCCGTATTATCCCCCAAGAAATAAATAGTTCACATCAAACAGAATGACGAAACTTAATGAGTTTTTGACGAAGGTGGTTGCTAAAAGAAGAAAATATTTTAGCGCTTGAGAGCTCAATGACTGTGATCGACGAATTGATGATTGATATCAACAAAAATGCGCGAAAACAGTATTAAAAAGATCGGAAATGATGTTAAACTGGTTGACAATAGACGACGTCGGACTTATTCGCTTCACCATGGCATCTTGGGACAAATCTGAATCGATAATTTTTAATGTTGCATGAAAACAGTTTGAAAATGAACGGGAAAACCTATAAATAAATTAACTTTAATTCACTGTATTCATATACGTCATTTTTTATCGGTTGAACATAAATCGCAGTGTCGTAATTCAAAGATAATCATGTTCTCGTTTGTTATTTCCGTTCATGACAACAATCAAAATAATTTGGCCAATAATTTGACTATATTAATGCAAATGAGTATCAATTTGTTTATCTATGTATTGTTTTACATGAATTTCTTGATGCAAAAGTGAAAAAAAAAATCTAATCAAATCAAATCAAATCAAATCAATGTATGTTATTGTCTCTACAGACGACGAATTGAGGGAAATTGCTGAAACAATTACTTTAGAGGACCTGTACCCAGTTGGCGAGGAACTTGGTTTCACACAGGACAAATTGCAGGAATATGAACGCTATTTCAGAAGATTGGGGCCTGACCTTGCTGACGGGATGTTGCAGATGCTACAAGTCTCGCAGGGCATGGAGACCAGAACAAAAGAAGAGCTTCGAGATACCATTCAACGAGCCATAAATTCGTCAAGAGTTACAGATACTTCAGGTAGGTTATGAGTCGATGGTTGTAGATACCTAGCTGGGTGATTTATTCATTTTAGGGAGGGGGTGAGGATCAAGGGGGCCGGCCGGGCGGACCCACTTTCTCCCCAGACTTGTAGTGTGTGTCCCAGTCACGGGTACGCGGGTACGGATATGGACCTGTGGGTATGGACCTGTGGGTATGGACCTGTGATTATGAACCTGTGGGTATGGCCCTGTGGGTATGGGAACCCAAGTGTGTTTGAATTTGGTTGCAATACCACCCATGGATCACAAATAGCCCTATAGCCTGATAGCTATAGGGCACTAAACCGGAATCTTATCATGACAGTACCTCATACTAGGCCAGGCTGTTTTTGTTTACTACATTAACGTGTTCACACGCAATCGAAGAAAAATGACAGCTAACATGATACACATAAACAATTTAAAAGGTCAAAATTAAAGTAAACAAATAACACAATTAAAACGTTTGTTTTTCTCGGCCATTTTCGTCGTGTATTTATGAAATTTCGTCAAATTTCAGTTCAGATTCGCCTCGTGGAGAGTAGATCGTGTAAATGCTACTTTCAGTTTAGTCAATTGCCTTTTAGTTACGTCATTTGGTAGCAGGTTTAAATATTTTCAATTCAGAATGGTCAATTGTTAATAGAATTTCTTCCGGCTAGCAAATGACCGACATGTGATGAAATCAAATTTGTCGTTTTTCAAGATAATTCCATAAGTTATCATCCCAATTGGGCCAAACTTAGCGATGCTCTGTCTTTGTATTTAGCTATATGTAACTGTGTTATCAAGGTGCTGTTTCATGTCTATATTGTCTAAATGTCTAATTGAGAAGCTTATTCTACGGACGTGTTTGTCCTTTTTATGTTGTTTAAAAGTGAAAGTTATTCAATGAAAAATTATTTTTAGTCTTCAATTTCACAAGTTCACCAATAAATAATAATTAATTAGGCTAATATTTGACACATCATTCAATACCCATTCCCCTTTATATGTAATAAACTACTCCAGCATGTTGCCGATTTGATGAGAAAGCAAATATGTAGTGATTATTTTACCCTGGACAGGCTTTAGTATTGAATGGGTTAAAAGAGAGACGAAACTTAATGACCTTTTGACGAAGGTGGTTGCAAAAAGGCGAAATTATTTTAGCGCTCGAGAGCTCAATGACTGTGACCGACGAATTGACGAATTTGTGCGATAACAGTGTTAAAGATAAAAAATGTTGTTAAACTGGTTGACAATAGACGAAATCGGGCTTAGAATTCTCATCACCATGGCATCTTGGGACAAATCTGAATTGATGATTTGTAATGTTGCTTGAAAACAGAACATGAACGGGAAAACTAATAAATGAATGAAAGGTAAATGACATGATTCCAGGTAGTCCTCAACTTGGACTGAAACTGCTCTAGAGTCAAGTAAACTGTGCAAGGATTCCCCTGTGAAAAGCTTGTATTCAAATGTTGTAAAATAACCAATGTCAATATCCCTCGTAGTATACAAACCTGCTGTGTGGCTATGTGCCCTATTTTTATCGTGCTCCAATAAAATTAATGTTCTTGCTTGATTCTCCTTAAGTAAACAAATTAGAGACAAATCCTTCCAGCTGGAGATCCACTCCTGCTGGTGTAAAGTTGGTATATATTTCAACTCATTTGGTTCTTGAGGTATTTTCAATTGTTCCCAATCACTGTATTCATACACGCCATACTCTATTTGTTGAAGATAAATTGCAGTGTCGTATATCAAACATAATCATGTTCTCGTTTGTTATTTTACGTTCATGACAAAAATCAAAATAATTTATGCAATTATCTCTACAGACGTTCTAATTGCCCCGGAAGGACAAAAACAAGCAACAATCTCTGCAATCTCTGCAACTCCTTCCGAAGTACCAGAATTAACATCAGCAGACATAATAGAGATTGCAAAGAAATTACCTCACCATTGCCTACGTCTTCTGGGAGTAAAGCTAGGCTTTAATCCAGCGCAAATAGGCAGCTATGAACAGGACATGAAATTCAACCATCCCCACGCGTATAACACTTTCATCAACATGTTGGAGGAATGGAAACGGAAGGAAATCCGAACACGAAAAGAGCTTGACGATATCATTAAAACAGAAAAGTCTTGCCAATCTAGTACGATAGGTAAGTACACTCAGCCAAAAAAAAAGTAAACACTTTTTCAAGTTCACATTTGTAATATATAACTTTGATAAAAATCAATGAATTATATATCAAATTAAAGGCAATTTAATTCTCTTTCAGTCTGTGAGAGTAATTTAAAGATAAATTTTATGCATGAGTGATCACATGCGTTTTTATCCCCCAAGGTGCAAAAGTAAAAAGTGCAAAAATGGACCATAATCCACTGATATTTAAATGGCACAACACAGTCAATGGAAACAAAAGATCAGACTTAGACAATAGCTTTATCTTTGAATAAAAGACAGAATTTGTTAAAACTGCAAGACTGAGTCGTTTTGTCTTTTTACCTACAAAGAGAGGGGACGAGAGAGAGAAAGAAGCTTCTCTACAGCCTTCAACTTAAGGAAATGTTTGAATGTCTGACATGTAACCGTCCTTGTGTCTATACTCTAAATCCAATTAAAACTTCTTAGACTTGGGAGAAGCTTCTTTCTCTCTCTCTTTCTTTGTTGGTAAAAAGACAAAACGATTCAGTCTTGCAGTTTTAACAAATTTTGTCTTTTATTCAAAGATAAAGCCATTGTCTAAGTCTGATCTTTTGTTTCCATTGCCTGTGTTGTGTCAGTGGATTATGGTCCATTTTTGCAATTTTTACTTTTGTCATAACTATCATTAGTTGATCTACTTGATGACATGATCATTACAAATTAGAGATTGTTAATGTTCAAATGGTTTCTCCGTGTTAGAACTGCTTGTTGTCGATGTTGTTCTTTGACAGTCGAGAATGAACTAGCATATCCTTTAGGTTTTAATCCCTCCAAAAGCCTGGCAAGACGGAATGGCCAGAAAAAATACGGCTAGTCGAGTCCTTCGTGAGTAGACCACTGAAGTTTCTCTTGATGGTGTTTGCGATTTTCTGGGTGACTGGATGGCAGGGATGTAGTCGAGGCCGGCCGTTCCGAGTCACGAGGCCGCTGGAAAAATATTGTCCCCATAGACTTTGTACACGTGACTCGGTCCGAGGCCAAGGCCAAGGCCAAGGCCAAGGCCAGCAAAATCTGGCCTCGAGGCCGGCCTCGATTACATCCCTGCTGGATGGTATGCCATGACCAGAGGAACAATTCTATCGCTGGTAGGAGCACTCTCACGCAAGGCGGCCTTACAGCTTCCTCACTGCGGTGGTGATGACACAGTAAGAATCAAATCAGCAAAAAAACAACAACAAAAAACCAGCAAAATAAAAAAGAATAGGAAGGCGCCACCCCTGTCTCTACTTCAAAATACCAGACGACAAACCAGTTGAACATTCATTAAATAAACAACATGCTAGAGTAATCAATTCAAAGGCATCGTGTATTTCCTACAATGGAAATAGCAATCCATTGCTACCCGTAGTTTACACTGCAAGCTCGAAAATTTCTAATTTCACGACAATGACTTCAAGTCATAACACTTGAAGTCAACTCTCAGGTGTGCATTTCCATTGCTGCATATTTAACTATACCCATATATACTACATTGACTGATAATTAGGTAGGTAGCTGATTAAATCAAGTTTCGTCTTACCTGATTTGCTAAGTCTTATTACATTTTTTTAACATTATTCTCACAGAAAGCCCTCCGTCCGTCTCCCAAAGCAAAGACCAATTTGTGACGGAACTCCGACAGTACTACCTGACTGATTATTGCCGAGAACTGATTCCAGAAGATAAGACACCATCTGAAGATTTGTTCACACCTCTGACGTCATATCTCCGAGGTGATGAATCGGGAAAGGTAAAGGAAAAAGGTCATGAACCAAGAAAGATAACGGAAACACTACTAGAAGATTCCCACAACGTAATATTGAATTACAGAGTTAAAGGACAACTTCCAAACCGCATACTCGTAAGTGGGGCCGGAGGGTCGGGCAAGTCGACATTTTGCAAAAAACTTGCATTAGACTGGGCAAAGGGGGTAGAGACTTCT
>JZLH01S0347923.1:0-10040 GCA_001188425.1 Eucidaris tribuloides
GCAGAATCCAAATTATCATTTCTTCGCTAGCTCGAGATATTGAAGCCGGTTCTGGCTAATGACGCTGAGCTCTAACTAATGATTCGGGTCCTCATGACATGATTTTAGATCGTCGGTAAAATCTCATTCTATATTGATAGAAATTGAAAAGAAAAACCACGTACAAGTGTGTTATTCCTCTTCATAAATCTGAAAGTGATTTTTTTCCTTTTATAATAAATCATGGATCATCGTTTGCGGGTGTCACACTATAGATTATATTTATTTCATTTTGATCTTATTACTACCTTTCGTTTCTCTGTTCTTCGATTATTAATTTCGTCAGGTCATGGAAATAATTCTATGTCGCCATACAGGTGCAAAGAAGGGTTGAGCTGTGACGGGGTTATTTGTGTCGTTACAAGTACTGTGGAAATATCTGATTTTATGCGACTCGAATCAGTTCAACGCAATTATGAGCAAATTCGTGCTCGTCATACCTCCTAACTTTTACCGAAGTACATACACTGTGTATGTCTGTATAAAAGTAAAAGCCTTTTTTGACTTCTCGATGCGTTATCAGTGGTTATGTTGAAACCTTGGATCAGATTCATGGTTGAAACACGAGCTTGATGGTCTTCAAATTGCGCGCTGTGCATGGAGAGGGCTATGCATATTCATAAGATAACATATCGGTATTGGCCATTTACAGCGCCTATAAGAGGAAACTCATGCATAATTCATAAGGGTGTTATTGTTTGGGTTCGCGTACCGGAAAACATGTGTGTGATTGGTCCGTACGTAAACGGGGACTGGTATAAGCCACACCCCCTCGTAGCAACGGTAGCTGTGCGCTTCGGTCTCAAAATCAAATCGTCCACGGGTATAGACCGTCCTAAAATCAAATCGTCGCGAACGGGTTAACAGTACTATAATCGATACGCGAGACGGGTTAATTAGCATAGGAGCAATTCTGAAAATATTAACATTCTGGGCAGTTGTGTTCTTTCCAGGAAAAACAAAGTTGATTTTTTTGGTTAGTTACGTTACATAGAGTCACAGGGGTAGAGATTTCGAAAATTTGTAGTCATAAGATATCCCAAAACTAATTTTGGACTCTGCATGCCGACAGGTAATTAAATTCGATGATTGAATATGCCTAAATTGACTTATAAGACCTTTTTCAAAATATTAAGTGATAATTTGAATATTTTGCACAAATTTTCTCTTTATTTCCATGTGAAAAAGCAACCATGCAAATTTTACTTTTTCAGATATTTTTGGGAAAGCAATGACAATTTGGACATTCGGCTGATGTTTTTTAACATATATTCAACCATAATTAACAAATTTTACCTCAAAAATTTAAATTTCAAAATTTCAGGTCATGTCCTTGAATTCACGGAATTGCCCATATAGTTCTCATATTTTGTATCATTGTGTAGCATATAAAACAATGGTAAAGCACTGAGAATAATTGACATACCTTAAAACTGTATAAATATTATTTCTATATTGTTGTATGTGTGTTTACCCCACAGATGAAATTGCACCAGTTGTAGTGTACTGCCCACCCGACATGGCGTTCAACACCAGCGAGACTCTGACAGAGATAACGTGGGATCCACCGGTCTTTGAGGAGGTGACTGGTGACCCTCTCTTGATCACAAGCAACTATGAGAATGACAGGGCCACCCTACCGTGGGGCAGACATGTGGTCATGTACCAGGCTACCAACACTGATAATAGCAAGTTTGCCATCTGCCAGTTTGCTGTGGAAATAATGCGTAAGTGAATGATACCAATATTATTCCAATTGTTGTGACAAAGAGAGACAATTGGAAAGTAAATATGATTTTTTAATGGTTCTGATGTGGTAATAGCAATAATGATGATAATAATAATAATAATAATAATAATAATAATAATAAATAATAATAATATGTATGTTTATAATAATGATAATATATATGTATGATAATAACAACTGAAAATACTTGGTGTTTGTTTAAAACCAGTTCTTGGAGAATGCTCAGAGATTTGATAGCCCATCATCCAAATTTGAAAAAAAAGAGGAAGCCGCCTTTTGTTTTCATTGATGTATGACCCAGGGTAACCATTCACAGAGTTGCCAATATCAGTGAATGAAATTGCATGAGACTCCCAACCGAAAGATCTAACTGCGTGAGATCACAGTAGAAATGCATGAAAAATCGCACAAAATATTGGCGTGAGAAAGGGCCAAAATGCGTGAGTCTCATGCTTATCGCGTGAGAGTTGGCACCCCTGTCTTTCATCCTTCTCTCCAGCCGTGACCTGCAAGGACCTGTCTCCACCCGGCAACGGGGCGTTGTCCTGTAATGAGTGGGCCTATGGTTGTTTCTGTGGCATTCTATGCCTTGCCCATTTTCATATGATAATAATAATATATCATATATGATAATAATAATACTATATAGAATGTTTATGATAGTAATGATATTGATAATAATGATAATAAAAATAATAATGATAAATATATTATGATAAAAATAATCATAATATTTATAATAACAAGTAAACAGACTTTATAATTTCTGATAATGATAATGATGAAAATAGTAAAAATAATAAAAGTAGTAGTAATAATAGTTATAATAGTTGTATTAGTAACAGTCAGTAATAATAATAATGATAATAATTGTACTAGTAATAAAAGTACTACTACTAGTAATAGTAGTAATGATATTAATAGTAATAATAATAAAAATAATAATTATAATATTTATAATAACAAGTGAACAGACATTATGATAATGATAATGATGAAAATAATAATAATAGTAGTAGTAATAATATTTATAGTTGTAGTAGTAGCAGTCAGTAATAATAATAAAAATAATGATATATTTACTATTAGAATGATATTTATAATGTTCATGAAAATAACAGTTGAAAAAGAATTCATTAATTTAGTGTTTTATAAAACCAGTTGTGGGAGAATGCTCAAAGATTTGTGTTTGACCCAGCGTAACCTTTCATCCTTCTCTCCAGCCGTGACCTGTAAGGACCTGTCTCCACCCGGCAACGGGGCGTTGTCCTGTGATGAGTGGGCCTATGGTCGTTTCTGCAGCATCCTCTGCCACGCCCATTTTGACATTCCCCGTCTCCCTAGCAACCGCCAGCCTCCCCAGCAGTATGTGTGTGGTAGTACAGGTCTGTGGAGTCCTCATGCCTATGTGCCAGATTGCTCAGGTGGGTTTTGATAAAAAAAATGCAGGCCTTCAGCTGGTCCTGCTTTTCCTACTTTTTTGTGAAGTCCTAATTTTCCAATTTATTCCCCTAAAAATCTTTTATTTTCCTACTTTTTGTCAAAAAAAAACACCTTTGCGATAGGTTTAAAGGTTAGTGACATGATTGGACACACTTGAAAATGCCTCAAGAACCAAATCCATCGAAATATATACCAACTATACACCAGCATGCTTGACATGCACCTTCCAAATGCCATGATGCGTGGAAAGCGAATATCAGAAGGATCACCAGGGGTCGGACGCGACTCGACGGTACAAGGTAACAAGGTAATACACCAGCTGGAGTAAATCTCTTAGCTGGAAGAATTTGTCTCTAATTTGATTACTTAAAGAGAATCAAGCATGAACATACTAGTATTTTAATTCTATCGGGGCCCGATAGATACAGAAACAATAGAGAGCTACACGACAGGTTTGCCTGCCAGGAGGGATATTGACATCAGTTGTTTTGGAATGAGTCAACGTTTGACTACAAGATTTTTACAGCGGATCCTTGTATAGTTTACTTGATTCTAGAGCAGTTTTAACCTAAGTTGAGGCCTACACCCAATCATGTCATTTACCTTTAATATTTCTTTGGCATTGAGTAGTATTTACAAGTTGTTGCTGAGAGTACTGTAACTACCATCATTACCTGTTTGTGAAGGAAAATTTGTTTCTACAAATTTCCGCTTTTTTGCCAGTCTGAGAATTTTTTCCGCATATTCTGTATGTTTCCATTTTCTTTGGGGTTACTACACCAAACACATCTTATAATTGAATCCTACTTCCCTTGTAATTTTTTGAGAATTTTGCTCCTAATTTTCTTGAGCTTGGAGTTTCTCATTTTCCTTTTTTTAAAGTGTATCCAACCTCTTTGTCCCTCTTGAAGTTGAAGTTTGAATATCATGATTGTTTAAACCTTACAAATTTGTCCAAATATATAACAATTTTACTCCTTAAAAATGAAGTGATTGAAACACCATCAGTGGTTTGGGGCAAAAGAAAGAAAAATCAAAAGAAGCCTTCATCCATTGTCTGCGTAAATGTCATTTTATTTTTGCAAGCCCAAACAAGTTTGTGCTCAGTGCCAAAAAAGTGGCAAGCAATGGAACAAAATCCGGAAGGAGGAGTTATGCACTACCCTTCATGCCCTAGGTTATACCTCCATTTGGTCTACCATGCTGTTATTTCATCAATCACAGTTAAATTCTATCATTATATTCTTTCCCCCATCACAGAGGTGAGGAGACCAAGTAGGAGCAATCTACCCAACGAGCTCCTCTACTACACCGGAGACTGCATGACACCTGCCACCCGTGATCAAATTGCCCTCGCCTTCATTCAGATTCTGCAAAGTACCGATTTCAGCGACATCTGCACCCAGTCAGACCAGTGCAGCGTCGAGAATGTGCGAGTCACTTGCGGCCCGGTCTCGGAACCACTCAGTCGACGCAGACGTCGTCGCCGACGTGAAACGCCTCAGCGTGATAACATTCTGAGCGGCATCTCGGAAACGGAATCCCGTCTATCCGCTGACGCAGAACGAATCCGCATGCCCCGAAGTGCGGATCCTCTGTTTGAGTTTTCGATCGAGTGGGACTTTACGGTCAACATAGGCCAGGATCCAGGGATGACTAATTTTGATGCTGCGATAGCCGCGGAGGACATCATGATTGGCATGAATGACGTCATCCTGGCAGAGATCCAGACGGGGACTTTCCCTAGTCTCAACGTCTCTGGTGCCAACTTGACCCTTGTTCCGAATTCCTTGACCTATGATTACTCACAGGTCATCTGTGGTCATGGATTCACAGCAGATAACCATGACCTCCAATGTAGTAAGAGGAAGCATATTATAAAATTGTAGTATAATTCGTCGGTTGTCTGGCAGAAGGGCCCTAGTACATGTTCCTAGCAGAAGGGCCTTAACAGTAAATTGTCATTCACTTGAAAACCATTGGCTTTTTTCACGTGAAATCAAAGTAGTGTGATATATGAAAATGCCTCTTAGTCTGTTGAGTGCAAATATCAAAACAGGCAATATTTTTTCAAATTTGAAAAAAAATTTACTGCTAAGGCCCTTCTGCCAGGAGCATACGCTAGGTCCTTTCTGTGAGACAACTGAAGAATTCTCTGCTCATCTGTAACAATGTTGGGAGAGGGAGTGGCATATCCCCCTATGCTTTTTCCATAAATTTAAAAACTGAGAAAAAAAAATGACTTTTGAGCCTAGAGTCTGATGCAAACATTATGAAACTGGTTAATTTTTGCTCCTTGCTTTGAAGGCCAGGTGTCTCTTTTGCACACCTAAAATATGACATTGTGCAAATACACTGGTATATAGAAGAAAATGTTATAAAAGAACCTTCAGCAAAGTGAAGGAGCTACAAATGCAGTTTCGGTGGAATTATAGTAAACATTTGACTTTGATTTGAATTTTTATGCCTCCGCAACGAAGTTGCCGGAGGCATCATGTTTTCGGGTTGTCCGTCCGTCCTTCCGTCCGTCCGTCTGTCCGTTACCGGATCTCGTTACCGCGATAACTTGAGAACCCCTGGTCGGATTGTCATGTAACTGGGACCAAGTATGTATTATGAGGCAGCAATGAACTGATTAGATTTTGGAGTTCAAAGGTCAAAAGGTCAAAGGTCTTCGGACCTTAAATATGTCTGATTTGGGCTCGTTACCGCGATAACTTGAGAGCGGCTGGTCGGATTGTGATGAAACTTGGATGAAATAGTATTATAAGGCACCAATAAACTGATTAGATTTTTGGAGCTGAAAGGTCAAAGGTCAAAGGTCACCTGGCCTAAAATATGTCTGATTTGGGCTTGTTACCGTGATAACTTGAGAACGGCCAGTCAGGTTGTCATGTAACGTACGTGGGTGAGGCACCAATAAGCTGATTAAATTTTGGAGCTGAAGGTCAAAGGTCCCCGGGCCTTAAATATGTCTGATTTGGGCTCATTACTGTGATAACTCGAGTATGACTTTTCCGATTTTGATGTAACTTGGGAGAAGTATCTAATATAAGGCTTCAATTTACTGATTCGATTTTGGAGTTGAAAGATCAGAGATCAAAGGTCACAAGGCCTTGTGTCTGAATTGAGCTCATTGTCACGATAATTTAAGAACTGCTTAAATTGGATTTTATTGTAACTTGTCAAGGGTCACATGGGCTTATGCTTATTCATCTAATTGGTCTTGCTACCATGGTAACTTGAAGCTTTTCAAATTACATCAACTGGATGGGAGTGCGGACTGCGGAGGCATACCCATCGACTGCGCGCAGTCGAACTGCTCTAGTTGTCTCTAGTGACCAAAATTCAACTGGTAGTACTAGTCTATTTTCGGATAATTTCGAATCTTCTGATTTCACAGGCAAGTCCTCTATAAATAGCCTAAGGACATGAATAATGTTTTGCTTTGTTATTGGAGGGTTGCAAATGAGATTCTTTATCTTTAATTTAGGATGAAACAATAATGTGTGAAGGTGTGAAATCTGAGATATTTTACCTCGTTCTTTCCCATCACTACAGTTCCGTGTGTGGCCGGTACATTCTATGACAATGTAACGCAGGTGTGCCAACTGTGTCCGAGGGGCTTCTACCAGGAAGAGGCGGGGCAAACGACCTGTCAATCATGTGATGAGGGACAGTCCACTGAAGAAGAGGGGACGACAAATGCAACATTGTGCAAAGGTCATTTCATTTATTGTCTTTATTTTTGTGATCGTGCTCGACAGTTTAAAGTGTTATTGTAAATCCAACTAAGAAAAAGTGAGAAATATATGTTCATGTGAAAGTCAACCGTCAACTTTAAAATTATTTCATTGTTCAAAGTCGATAACAACACTGTTTTTCCTGGCATGTCGAGCATGGATTTCTTTGCCATAGACCATCCAGTTTTATTTTTTTTTTTGGGGGGGGGGGCATTTTCTTTTTTGATCTCCTGTACTAAGAAGTTGTTTTTGTGTAGAATGTTGGTCTTAATCTTGTCCAAGTGAAATGCCAAGTTATTCTGGTAATAAAATTTCTTCAAGTGAATGCTTAAACACAAAGCACATAATATGAGACTTGTTACAAGGAAATGTTTTAATGTGTAGATCTGAACCAAATACAACTTTAAAGGCATTAACTATTTATTCCACTTCTGCTTATATTCTAGCAATTTCAAACATTGGAGCATAATGATATTAATAATATGTTTGATTGTATTGCCACACAAAAATATCTTTTATCAACATATGTTGTTGTTGAAACAATGTGTTTTTTTTTTAATATTCTATAACATATTGGATCTCAGCATACAATGCAATGACTCATTAATTATCAAACAACAAAAATAAAAATTATGTATTTTCATTTATTTTTGTAGATATCTGCATGCCAGGACATTTCTCTCCTACTGGTGTGGTACCTTGTACAACCTGTGCAGTAGGAACCTATCAACCTCAGCCCCTGAGCACATCATGTCAGCACTGTCCTAATGACACCACCACTGCATCATCTGCCTCAGTGTCAGCCACTGACTGCATGGGTGAGAGGTTGATTATTAACACTTTGGCTGCTGGGTTGTTTTGGACTTATGTGTCTAACCTTTCAAAAATGTACACTTTTCTATAAAAATCCAAATGCTGTCGAGACAAGACAGTTTAAAACATTTAGTTGGTTCAATGTGTCATCATTTAATGATGAATATCATTGGTAGAAACTTCAGTGACGTTTGTCATTCGAATTCAAAAGTATGGAACTGATTGTCTTCTTGGTGCACCGGTGGGCCGATAGCAACCAAAGTGTTAAATTCCTGAAGAAAAATTCCCCAACTCCACTTTGAGCATTGAAATCTCTTTTTGTATTATAGTTTAATACTTGATATTGGTATCATTGATAAGTTTGTTTATTTTTCTTTACAGTGATACCTCATTTGGTATGAATATGGATTTGTGGAATGTATAAGACATTATAACCTGTTGGGGACTAAGTACGAGATATAACGTGTTAGGGTCTATGGAGAATGCATTTTTTTTTCAAAATCAAATTGTCTCCAATTGGTTAATACGGGGCAAAGTCAACAGTCAAAAGTTGCAAAAAGCATTGTTATTGTCACCAATTCATTGTTCATTTGTATGGAGAGTGGATAGTGTTGATGGTTTTAATGAAGTGCTATGTGTTCTTTTTACATTTTACTTTGAACATTAAATGTGATTTAAGTGTGTAATTGTGAAATTATGAGTCATGCAAGTTTTTCAAGGTCCCCTCCAACAAACATTTAGTCATCCGAAATATAAGCAGAAACAATTTTCATAATCACAATTTGAATCACTCTGTACAAAACAATGATAAAAGCAAGAAATTATTCTTATAAATTAGTTTCTTCATCAGTGTATCTGATTTTGGGCATTTGCTCCTTTTGATCAAAAAGGATATAATAATAATGAATCATTTTAATTTTCAGAACCTTGTCCAAGTGGTTCCTATTCTGGAACTGGCTTTGCACCCTGTCAGCTGTGTCCTGTTGGTTCATATCAGAGTCTGATTCAACAAGTAGCCTGTGACCTTTGCCCTGGCAACCTGACAACCAATCACAGCGGGGCAGAGTCAGTTGAACAATGTACTGGTGAGTAGCCATTGTTCTTTTTGCTACAACGTTCCAAAACCACTAATTTGTCGGTTGTCCGGTAGAAGGGCCCTAGCATATGTTCCCTGCAGAAGAGCTTTAACAATAAATTGTCTTGAATTTGAAAAGTACTGGCTCTTTTCACATGAAATAAAAGTAGTGTGATATTTTAAGATCCTTCTGTCAGTCTGTTCAGTGCAATTATTAAATAAGGCAATATTTCTGAAATCAGAGAAAATTCACTGATGAGGCCCTTCTGCTGGGAACATAAGCTAGGGCCCTTCTGCCGGATAATTAACCAATTGAAAAAGTGAATTTTGTATCTGGAAATGTGGTTTCCATTCGATAACTTTGATAATGGTAGAGTGGTTTAAATGAAATTTGGTATGAAGGTACGTGGTATCAAAATACAGCCTATGTTTGATTTTGGATTATCTATGACACAGGTCATAGCTCATTGAATATGTTAAAATACATTTGTATCTGAAAATGTGGTTTCCATTTGATAACTTTGATTAAATTAGACAGGTTTTAATGAAATTTGGTATAAAGGTACATGGTATCAAAATTCAGCGTATGTTTGATTTTGGATGATGTATATCAAAGGTCATAGCTCATTTTATATGTGAAAATGTGTTTGTGTCTGAAAATGTAGTTTCCATAAATAATGTTAGACAGATTTTTAACAAAAAATTTGGTAAGAGGGTGCAGGCTGTACAAAGTAATTTACTATGAAGATTTACTGCAGCCTAAGTTGGAGCTTGAGTATATTGACCAAAAGTCAAAGTTCAAAGTTCATTAAATATGCATATGTAGGCCATTTGTGCCTGGCATTTGGATGCTATGCTTTGCATTGTCCTTGTTGACCTTTTGTTGCCATGCTACTGATGGGGTCAAACATTCCTGCATTTATTATATCCATTGTCTTCATTAGATGTGAACGAATGTGCGACCAGGCCTTGTCAGAATGGCGCCCTCTGTGTTGACTTGGTGAAAACCTACCAGTGCAACTGCGTCCCGGGCTACACCGGCCGCGACTGTGAGACTGAGATCGACGAGTGTGCCATCCAACTACCCTGTCTTCATAACGGAACCTGTACGGATCTGGTCGACGGGTTCTCGTGTGTTTGTGGACCTGGATACAGAGGTAACATTTCAGAAGTTTCG
>JZLH01S0347975.1:18376-40876 GCA_001188425.1 Eucidaris tribuloides
TATATTATAGTTTAGTTTAGTTTAGTTTAGCCTAGTTTAGTTTAGTTTAGTTTAGTTT
This sequence comes from Eucidaris tribuloides, assembly GCA_001188425.1. Classification (NCBI taxonomy): domain Eukaryota; kingdom Metazoa; phylum Echinodermata; class Echinoidea; order Cidaroida; family Cidaridae; genus Eucidaris; species Eucidaris tribuloides. The sequence continues at coordinate 18,435 of JZLH01S0347975.1, forward strand.
AGTTTAGTTTAGTTTAGTTTAGTTTAGTTTTGTTTTGTTTTGTTTTGTTTTGTTTTGTTTTGTTTAGTTTAGTTTAGTTTAGTTCATTTCAGTCCTGTTTTATATTGTACTGTATTTTTCAACTCCATGTATGTTTGTTAATTGTAAATATCTATGTTTTTTTAATGCAAATTTGGACTATAAATTCAAATCAATTCAGGAAGAAGAGAAGAAGAAGAAGAAGAAGAGAAGAAGAAGAAGAAGAAGAAGAAGAAGAAGAAGAAGAAGAAGAAGAAGTAGTCTGAAAAAATCGTAGCTCGATTTGACCTAGTGTCTTAACCCTGGAATTCGCATAATTATATCTTGTATTTAATTTCATTTTGTTCTTATCACACTTACATGTACATGTACTTAAGATCAAATTCTTTGATCGAGTGTATTGAACGATGATAGATTGTAGAGTCTTAAAAATGCAAACATTACATTGGTGATGTAGATGTAACTGGGGGAGGATTGAAGATACCAGGGTCGGCATATTTCCCACTTTCTGTCATATTTTCCGGACACTGTCTGATATAAAATTGCCTTCTCATGTACAACGTCAATGGGAGAAATTTACATTTCCCGGACGATTGGGTGGGAAGTAAAATTCTGACCGGGACATATGCCAACCCTGGAAGATACCCCGCGCAAACGTTGAAGGCATTGTATGACAATGTTTCCAGTTTTTAAAATAATCTGAGGTACACGATTTCCCCATGTTACCAGTGTCTCCGATAAGGTCTAAAATGAAGCCCTAAAAACTAACAGTGCAAAACTATCGTTATATGCTTTTAAAAAAGTGAAAATTTTTGAGCGATCATTCCAGTTTTTCCTCCTTAGATTGCTGTGTTGCAGATTTTTGTCAGTTGAATATAATTCATGTACCGATTTTTATCTGTACATATTTTACAAGTGACAGCGTAACTGTCTGAACTTTTGTGTTCTAGGGTGTTTATTTGTCCATTTACAATCACTGTCAGATATATCAGATAGCAAAGTTTGATCATTTTTCTATGGGGCTTCCCCAATGTTTTATAGGTTTTTTAAAACAATTCCTTACGAACCCAAGTCAAAATTCAGTTCAAGATAATACGTCAGTGCATTTTTTATGTTTTTATTTACGTTACACAACAAACTCGGACCTACTGGGTTCCATTCATTCACTCTCATTTTTTTTATGTATTTTTTTTGTGGTTAAAGTACAGAATAATACCAGGCGGGACCGGATACAGGGTACCCGAAACTTTTAGAGGTATAATAAATAGCACAAAATAGTGAAAACTACGCCTTTATGTCACATTCCACCCACCACAATACACTCCATCCAACACCCCGACCCCACACCCACCCCCCAACCCCCACCACCACCATACCTTCAATTCCCATGATGACCTTTTTCCCATAACTTTCAATGCAACAACGATCTTCGGCACCGCCTTTTCACAAAACCCATCTGAGTCGGCATTTGCAAGGGAAAGCTAGGATCCCATGCACTCAACAATAATGATGAGGGCATTCACCTGTCAGTCAGTCTGTCGATCAGTTCTGGTGTTTAGATACCAGAAATGGCCGTGTTGTTTTGCCCTTTCTCTTGTTCCTTTTCTTCATCTTTGTTTGTCTTTCTCTTTTTAATTACCATAGTCTTTCCCCCATGAAATGCATGTGAATGAAGTTGTATTTATTCTATCTTTTTATTATTGTGTATTTTAATCTTTTATTTTTGTGTATTTTAAGTGTCCGCCCATTTTTCCAGCCATGTGGTTTGGGGGGTATGCTCGATTTCGACATTTTGTTATTTTGATGTGAATTATAAATTATAAATTTAAAGCCACAGTATAACATTGACCACAGTTTGAAATATGTGAGCTACATAATCCTCCATGCTCTAAAGTGTCTTTTGATAAGGTCTAAAACATGAAGCCCTGTACCTCAAAGTGATCATTTAGTGCTTTAAAGGAGTTAAAATCTACAGTATCCAGTGTAACCTTCTCTTGACCATGTCTATTTCCTCCCATAGACTACTGTGTTATAGGTCTGATTACTTTATACTCTGGAGGAGTACTAATTTGTTTATCCATGCATACCATGCCAGTGGCACCATAACATTCCAACATTTTGTATGCAAAGATTTGTCCATTTAAGCACTTTGTAGCTCAGATATCAAAGTTTGACAGTTTTGTACATTGACGTTCCACAATGTAGGCCTTTATCTTTAATTTGAATTTAAATTAGAAATTTGCAGAATTATATAAATATTAAAGGCATCGTATAACAACGTTTCCAGTTTAAAAAATCTAAGCTTCATGATTCCTCATGTTACCAGTGTCTCTGATAAGGTCTAAAAAATGAAGCCCTGAAAAAATTGCAGTTCAAAACGATCATTAAGTGCTTAGAAAAAGTGAAAATCATTGAGAGACCATTCCAGCTTTCCCCCATAGACTGCTGTGTTGCAGAATTTCCTATCGGCTGAGAATTAATTTATGTGCCGATTTTCATCTGTACATATTTTACTGGTGCGAACTTAACTGTCTAAAGTTTTGTGTTCTAGGGTGTTTATTTGTCCATTCAAACACTGTCAGATATGCCTGATATTGACAATCTTTTAAATGGGGCTTTCACACTGTTATAGAGTGTCTTTAATGTTCCAGACAGAAAGAAGAAGGAATGCCAAATGTCGATACTATTAAACTACTCTGGCATGGTCTTGGTGATCGGTCAGATGTTCGGATAAGTTTCTGTTGCTTTATTGCCGATTTGGGGGCATAATCTCTAAAGAAGTGTTTAATTGTTATGAAAACATAATGTAAAATCCTAACATTTGAAATTTAATGCACGTGACGACAGTCTTCAAGACAGTGAAGACTGATGTGTGTGTGAGATCAATTTCTAAGAGTACTTTATGAATATTAGCCAACTATTGACCGTACATGAATATTGATTTTCTTCTACGATAACAGAAAACTTGATCGATTTATGTTATATGGTATAACGTTCTAGAAAAAAAAGTTCCGTAGTCTAAAGATTGGTATTGAAAAATAACATTACAAGCTGATTAAGATGAAGTTGCTGATGAGAAAACACATTTTTTCTCCAATTTTTATTAGCGTTAAGGCAAGTTCCTCAGTCCCATTCGTAGAAGAAGGAATCACCGTCAATAGTGAGTTCACAGACACAGCTATACTGGCTGACATCGGAATGTACAGTTGAAGGTTTTACTTTGAATGTATTTAACAAAATACATTCACACAGTCCTACATTATTTATACAATAATTGTGCTGAAATGCCTCACCAAAGTTCCTATTCAGTTTTCAAACATCTTCGGTTTCACAGAAGCATTACCAGCATAGGTCGTCAAGCACTCCCCATTTTGCGAATGAGGACATGACGGAGTGACATTCCAGCAACGTAATTTATTTTTGCTAAAAGTTATAAGTCCGCCGGTAGTTTGTACACTGCTAAAACGTACTTGGTCACGACATTATAATTAACCGTCATAATTAATTAATTTTCTCAAAAAACGCGCACATGGTATTAGGAGAACAAACCCGATTTACAGGTTTAGTAATATTTAAATAATCATCATTAGGGATTTGTAAAATACTATTAATGGGACTACGGAAAATCACGATAAAAGGCCTTGCCATACAGGCCAATAAACTAAGGACACGCGTTCTTGAAACTTTCGGCTAGATGCCACATGGGATGAGATAGAACGCTAGCCCTTGATGTAAATTACCAAAGTATTCTATTATTCGACAGATGGTGTATTGTTTGTTTGTATGTTTGTTTGTTTATTTCTTTGTTTGTTTGTTTGTTTGTTCGTTTGTTTGTTTGTTTGTTTGTTTGTTTATTTGTTTTGTTTGTTGGTTGGTTGGTTTGTTTGTTTGTTTGTTTGTTTGTTTGTTTGTTTGTTTGTTAGTTTGTTTGTATTTATTTCCGGACATTACTAGAACAAAAGAAAACTCATACATATAATACAGAAAACAAACTACATGATTACACATAATGATATATCAAAACAGAATCCGGAGGATTACCCGAATTCAGCAGTATTAAGACAATACTGGTGCTTTTTACCGGGGTACTGATATCATTTGTATATAACGAAGTTTTTGAGTAAGAGTATCATTGTTTTCATATTTTGACGCATTTATGTCAAAATTATGTCATTAACTATGATACACCGATGGATTGGTTCGGTTTGGGAGTTAAAAGGTCAAATGCCACACTTCTACCATCCTGTTACAAAAACTTATACATGTATGAGGTTTTAAAAGCAATCTAGTTCGGAATTGTTGATAGGGCAAAGTCACAAAGACTTTAAAAGTATTCATGACTGCGAGTAAAACCTTTAGAATACAATGCAATATAATCAATTATTATGTAGCGCATTTCCATTTGTAAGAACTGATCAATGCGCTTTACAACTTGTTACTTCGACTTAAAAACATACAATATTTAGAAAGTACTTAAACCACCCATCGCTATTCCCAGATCCACCTGGGTGAGGCCCGATAGCCTCTTGCTACTCCGTTCCCTAACAATTCGAGGGACATGCTCAGTCAGTACATTATTCACAAGAGCTCTTTTGACAATAAAAGCAAAGCATTATTACACGGATTTGACTCTAATGAAAGACATAACAGTTTCGGGAAAATATGGGAATCACTGTGCGTAACCATGCATAGCGTTTTGCTTTATTCATTATAAACAAGTCAAGGTCATATTATTTTCAGTTTCATGAATCAAAATCGGGTTGGTGTGGGAAAGGCAGAAATGTTGAATGAAAATGGATTTGTACCAGGTAAATCAACATCCCATGTAGAGCAGCAAAAGGTCAGCAGCGTAAAAAATACTAATTATTATGCTATAAATTCTTCCGAATATTTATTTTTACATTAGACATCGTGTTTGTGAATTAAATGCAATTCCAATATTATTGATTGACTGACTGACTGGCTGACTAACTGACTGACTGACTTACTGACTGACTGATTGATTGATTGACTGACTGATTCATTCATTCGTGCATTCATTGATCAACACATTCATTCACTCATTCATCAATTGATAACTTGTGTGGCTGTTTGATTTATTGATTGATTTATAGAATTAGATTTACAAATAGATACAAAATAGTCATGGAATTATGCATTGATTTATTGACTATTCCAACAAAAAATCGCAAGTACAATTTTGAGACAAGTATAAAGATATCAACAGATAGATAGATAGACAGATAGATAGATAGATAGATAGATAGATAGATAGATAGATAGATAGATAGATAGATAGATAGATAGATAGATAGATAAATGAAATCTGGAATTCGCCATCTCTCAATTCATTTACAACGTCATATTAGAGACACAGACATTACCAAATTTTACATGTATAGTGATTTTATTATTTAGGTGTTTTTTTTTTTTTGCTTTGTATTTTTTTCTATCTTTTCATTTTTTCCAGTTGTATATAAATCCTCCATCATGTTTTTTATCAGAACTTTTATAAGTACATAAACCTCGTTTTATTAAGTTACTTTTCAGGGTTTCCAATCTGAAAAACAACAAATATTCATTTTATAATTCCAATTTCCTTCTTTTATATACTTAATGATAAATGACAGTTGTATTATGTAGTAAACTCCCATTTTTGTCATGTAATCTATAATTCAGTTGCATATTAACAATAATATGATTTAAATATTTAGATGTCAAACTGCCATTGCATAAACAAATATTGTAACTCTTTTGTTTGAGAAAACTTGATTATACTTATTTACATGATTATATTTCTATTTATCTTATGTTTATGAATTAATAATAATAGTTTTACTTCCTAATGACCAAAATGGAAGTTTACTGGATATTAAGGGCTATATACTAGTGGTATATTTTGCGGTTATGTTTTGATATTCTATATGTAGGGTCTTTCTTATTTTTGTGCCATATTGTCTTTGTTTTACATGTATGTTATCTTATTGGTGTAGGGCCTCCGAGAATAACAGTATTTAACTGCTGATGGGATTACCCCTGCTTTAAAAAAGTTCAATAAATAAATGAATACATACATTAATAAATAAATAAATAAAAATTATTAATAGATAGATAGATAGATAAATAGATAGATAGATAGATAGATAGATAGATAGATAGATAGATAGATAGATAGATAGATAGTCTGATTGATCAATCGAATGATAGGTAGATAGAAAGATAGATAGATAGATAGATAGATAGATAGATAGATAGATAGATAGATAGATAGATAGATAGATAGATAGATAGATAGATAGATGAAATTATACATGGACATGGGCATATCCAGGATTTTTTAAGGGGTATTCATCCGCGACCAAATCATGTCCGTTCACGACGACGAAGAAAAATATTTTGCCGGTAGCCAAAAATAATAATAATAAATAAAATAAATTCCCCAGACTTATAGCGAGCGAAAACACCAAAAGGGTGGAGGTAGGAGAATTCGACGGGGAAAAAATAACGGCCACGTTTTGTTTTGTTTTATCGAGCTTCTTATAACCCTTACACCATTTTATTCCGTTTGTACGAGCGTTCTTATAACCCTATTACACCACTGTATTCCTGTTTGTAACGAGCCGTTTCTTATAACCCTATACACCAATTTATTCCGTCTGTAACGGTGGGCTTTTGAAAAACACCCCCTTATCACTCTTCTGGAAAAGGGGCGTGTTTCGGTGTGTTTGCAAAAGAGGGTGTTGAACACCTCAAAACCACCCCCTGGAATATGCGTATTGACATGGGGTGTAGTAAATACTGTAATTTTCTTCCAATCTTTTGATTATTTTCTTGTCTCTGATAGGACCTTCTTTTTTCTTCTTGATTCTTTTTCCTTCTTATTCTTCTTCTTTTTTCCTTCTTCTTCTTCTTCTTTCTTCTTCTTCTTCTTTTCTCTCTCTCCTTTCCTCCTCTTCTTCTTCTTCCTCTTCTCCTTCTCTCTCCTTACTCCTCGCCTCCTCCTCCTTCTTCTTCTTCTTCATCTACTTCTTCTTCTAATTCTTCTTCCTCTTCCTCTTCTTCCTTGTTCCTTTTTCTATGTCTTGTCATTTTTTATTCTTCTTATTGTTGAAATGGGAACAACAGAAATATTATCGCTAGCAGCAAAAGTAAATTGTTACATCACATGATTAACTCCTTGTCCATGCACATGTTCTAATTTCAATTGAATGTATATTTTAGAGGAAGTGGTGTCAAATATTTAAATCGTGTGCTTACATACATTCTCTTTTATGATAAGATGAACTATAAATACTTTCTATTTCTCAGTAATCAGGGACTGATTATGTCCATAATAGCTGGTCATCTGGATGAATAGTGGTCAGAATACTGGTATTGTTATATTACCTGTTGTAGGTGTTATATGGCCTTACTATTTTTAACTTTCCCCCAATTAAATTGTATAGGACTTTGTTTCCAGACCATTCCTAAATGATGTTAATCCAATAATACCTTCATTTCAGAGGAATGGGGAATAACAGTGGGATGGGAAGGGAAAAACTCACTTTGTTGCCAAATCGACTACAAAATGTCGTCCAGTTATAACGGTTTTTTTGACGTCATATAACAAAATAGAAAATAAAAGGACAAATTAGGACGATGTATACCTACAAACGCCAATGTAAGAAATGCTACCAACTTATCGGTTCTATCAGAAGCGGGCTTATATTGAGACCGAATTGCGCAACCAAAAATACCACACAAAAAGTAATAAATATGTCACAATAATAGAGCCAAAAAGCATGAGACGGTAATTTTGATTTTATTTTTATTTTCTATAAAGAAAAATCTCCTGTCTGTGTCAGTGATTTTCCGTATGACTTTGCAAAAATTGGGGAAAGGCACAAACTTTTCTGAATGAAATTCTTTTAGCACTGTGGACGTATTAAGCCCGCCTGATACCTCCATGCTCTTTATAATGTACACTGTAAAAGCTAGGGTGTTAAATATAACACCCATGATGTTGCACAATATAGATACCGGACGTGGTGTAAAACTTTATCACCACAGGTGTTATTTTAACACCAAACGAATATTTTAAACACCAAAAGCATTGGCTTTAATACCAAGCTTGTTGAAAAATCATCATTTTTCCGTATTCATATTGCGCAACACCCTTGGTGTTAATTTAACACCCCGGTGTGTGCAGTGTATTTAGGCTAGGTGAATAGTTAGAAATATCGAAGATTCAAGTGTACTCCATAATGTTATTCTGATTAATTTTTTTTGTACAAAAGCGAAGTTGCGAAGTTCATTTCGTCACCAATAATATTATAGAACTCCAATTTAATATTCTAGTTTAATATTCCATCATAAGTCCTCGGAATCGTAAAACACACAATAAGAAATCAGTGGTGGATCCAGAAACGTTAAAAGGGGCCACCATCGTATGTTGTATAATCTACCCCCCCCCCCCCGAAAAAAAAAAAACGTAGGGAAAAGCTAAAAGTCATACTCTACTAAAAAAAAAAAAACTAAGAGTAGAAATACTTACTACTTTGAGGAGTGAATTTAAAAACGATTGAATTTGGAGTGAAAGTGTGTGTTTTTCACTCATTTATCTCCGAGGTCACTCCAAAATGAGCGAAAACACTCATTTTCACTCGAAATTCACTCGAAATTCACTCTTTTTTTGAAATTCACTCCTCAAAACGAAATATTTTCACTCATTATTTTTTAGAGAGTAAAAGGTCATCACCAGGGTGACCAGACGTCCCATATTTTTGCTCCTTTGTCCCGGCGTTCCGACCAACCCTTCCCGGGACGCCTGTCTGTCCCGTATTTCAGAATACTGAACAAAATACATTCAAAAAAATAAAGAATTTTCATCAAATTTGTTTATTTTTTTCTTAATGAAGAGTGACTTGTGCACTTTTGTAGTGCATTGAAATGGCTAAGAAATTACTTTAAATATGTTGTAAGTGTGTGCTAATTTGTATGTTTTACACCCTAAAAGAGTTCTTACAGTGGGAGGAGGATTCCCCTCCCACCCCACCCCCACGCTTGGTCTATCCACTACCTTTCATTTCCGAAATCTGGTCCCCCTGGTCATTACTTCAATACAAGGGGCCGAATGCAATTTACGTGATAAAGGATGGATAGAAAGCAATCAGTGTGAAACGGGAGTGTCGCTGCATGTATAAAGGTAACAATCGTTCATAAAATGAAGACCGAGGGAGGGGTCAACCATGGCAATGGGCAGCGAATTTGGCCGTGAAAAAAATTTGGCAGCGATTTTTTTTTTTTTTTTTGGCCGCTAATATATATATCTTGGCACCCCCGGTGAATAAAAATCGTTCCCAGGGTCCTGGGGTCACCATCATGCTAAATAAATTAAGGCTGCAATAGGTTTCTGTAATTTGTGTCCGCCAAAAAGGGGGAAGCTCTTTCGGCCTCAACTTGAATCCGTCGTTTATATAACATTTGTTCCGCATCAAGAAATGTTACATTGGTATGCATCGGTATATTCAATTCAATTTAATTCAATTCAAGTTTTATCTCAAATCAGCATGTCAACCAAGAGCTGAATTATTCGTGATTCACGATCATTGTGCAAGTAAAAATTTACAAAATAATACATCGAAATAAACAATATCATGACTATGAGCATTATTGCATACATCAAATGAGTAGTTTGTAAACGAAAAAGTGCAATTCAAATTCACAATTATCTACATTTACCTTACGTTATCAAAATCTAAAATAAAAATTCAATATCATTCTTTACAAATACCTATAAAGTTTATTATGATGCGGCAAGGTGTCATTGGAGTAATTTCGAATAATTTCTCTCCCTCAAATATGTATTGCGCATGGAATCATATTTGAAAGTATAAATCAAATCAACTTACATTACATTACGTTAAAAAGTACATTTAAATAAATATATTGATAAATAAATTGATAAATATGCATGTGGTTTGGGAACTCAATTTTAAACATGACTACACATAGTGTGTTAATGTACATATCGCAATCTCAAATCCCTTTGTGGAAATCAAAAGGAAGGAAAATAAGTCCACGAAAAAAATTATGACAATAATGAAGTATGCAATATATACTCCTATACGTAGTAGATTGAGACGGTTATCTACCCCCATCCCCCCCCCCCACACACACACACACACACACAATAAAGTATGGGTGGCGGAACGTTTGGAATATACACTGGGTTGGGAGGACACAGCATTGTTCCCAAACAATGGTTGCCCCTCCTATAGTCTATTGTCAATCTGAACGTTCCGCCGCGCCTGAAATCAAGTGTCCGGACAGATACCTCCGAAAATAGGTAATTACCACCACGACAATCATCCCCCTGGATGAAACTCCAAAAGGAACTCATGAAAAGTGATTGTTAATCGATAGAAATAGTTATGTTGTCACAGTGGTTCTTTTTCAGAAGTTCTTTATAAGCAACCTAAATAGTTACAAACAAAATTACGAAATAATACACCGGATACGATTTCGGCAAGCCCATTTATCCAAATGCCAGATAAAACGGCTTCTGGGTCACATGAATATATTATTGCTCTTATGATCGCAAGCCGAAAGACGGAGTTAGGCCATTGTGCACCCCCCCCCCGTCCTCCTCTCCGCACAGTCTCACACTAAAGATTGATTGATTGATTGATTGATTGATTGATTGATTGATTGATTGATTGATTGATTGATTGATTGATTGATTGATTGATTGATTGATTGATTGATTGATTGATTGATTGATTGATTGATTGATTGATTGATTGATTGATTGATTTAAAAAATAATCTTTATAACGGCGATCGGGTGTCTTCATGCAATAAATCATAGTTGGTATATTCCGTCCTATTTGGAATCCATTGAAGATTATCACTGTTTATACATGTTTGACCTATACTAATATATCATGCCCCCCCCCTCCCTTCATATCATCCTCCCTACGTGCTTTATACTATATATTGTCTTTGATGCGAATTGAAAAGTACAAGTAAAGTTCATAATAGCATTTCAAAACTTGAAGAGAAAAAATCACTTTAATTACATGTGATATGTTTATAAAAAAAATACAAATACAAATTAAGTTCTTTTACCCATTTGGGGTTTATCGCCATAGCCAAATTTCCAACGTGGAGGCAGATTCAGAAAGAGTATGGTGCTCTCCCCCCATTCCAGGGGCGTCGATCCTAGCTGATGGGGTGGTAAGGGGGGCGGTCGCCACCCCAATGAAAATATTGGGGGTCAAACATATCGATTTGCCCCCCCCCCCCCAATAATTTTAACAACTTGAAACATTCATGAAACGTGATAGTGCAAGACACAACAAAACCATTAAACTAAAATACTACTGAACATACTCAATTTTCGATTTTTCGGCGCGCTTCGCATACAAAGTATATACTGCACTTTGGTGCGTGGAGCGCGCCAAAAAGTTTTGACATTTTTCTTACATTTGCCACCACAATCCGAAATTTGGATCGACGCCCCTGCCCCGTTCTGTAATTCATGTGATATAATAATGTATTTAACTGGCTTGTTTAGTACTAGAGTTTGAAAGGCTCCTACGCCTTATATAAATGTGAAAGTCTTCCCCGTACCTCTCTTTCTTCTCACTCTGATACATCCTACCAACGTCAGGGTAAACTCTGACCCAATTCGGGATCATAAGTAATTCGTGTGAACGCGTCGAGCCCTTTTCGAGTCAACCTAACCTCACTTGTAACACAAAGTTAAATGTCTTCCTCCACGCATTTTCTAACTTGACACTCTTTCTATTTTGACCCAATGTAATTTATTGTACTCCGTCCCTTGCCCATTTCCTCCCCTCACCTTCTTTTTCCTCTCCTCTCCTCTCTCCTTTCCTCCCCTCTCCCTCCTCCTTCCCTCTCCTCCCCGCTCCGTCCTCTCACCCTCTCTCCCTCCTTCCCTCCTCCTCCCCTCCCTCCCTCCCTGCCTCCCCTCCCTCCCTCTCCTCCCACCTCTTCCTCCCTCCTTCGCCTCCCCCTCCTCCCCCCACTCTCCTCTCCTCCCTCCCCTCTCCTCCGCTCTCTCTCCTCCCTCTGCTCTCCTCCCCTCGTCCCCTCCCCTCGCCTCTCCTGTCCTCTCCTCTCTTTCTCTTTCTCCTCTCCTTCCTCTCCTCCGTCTGCCTCTCTCCCATCCTATCAAATACCATCCCTTCCACTCCCCCTCCACCACGCTCCTGAAGGAAATACAACTTTGGAGAGTGCGGCTTGTGTCGCCATGATCATGAAAGAAGTTTTCCAAAGTTTTCGACTCTTTCCAATTCGTCGACGAGACGCGGTCACATGTCCATTTAGATCACCATCCCAGCATTCTTTAGGCTATATAATGGACGACCCGATTAATTATCCAGACTTTAAACCATTCCATGAAATCACGCTTGCCACAAGAGTTTCGTTTCTTTTTTTTATGGGGTGGGGTGGGTGATGGGTGATCCATGAAATATTTTTAAGGTTTACCATTTACTACAGGATCTCGTATATCCGTCGGATATTTAGACCAGAACAGAGATAGATTTCAGGAAAAATGAATTTATGATTTCACATGTCCATGAACTGAAAAAATGTACCACTTAAACAAATACAAAAAGTATCGTATTTGTTTACCGTTTCATGTTGCTTTAATTAAGTTCATTTATATCTGTGGGATTTCTACAACTGACATTCTTTTTGAGGGACGCAACTACTGACCTACTTTTATTCGAACAGATAAGTTCGATTAAGGTTTTTGTTTTCTTATTTGACCAAATTCCTCAATGATGACGTGTAATATGTAGAATAGATACACCATCCTTTCATAATATTCTTCATAAACGTTAGCTTCATTTTGGACTTAAGGCTGTGGCTCATTAACACCAGGGAGCTCTGGAGCGAAACTCGCTATAAACGCCCCCTATTGATGTGACATTGCCATCAGGTGACAATTCCACGCTTTAGCTTCCCGGCTATATTCTAGCTCGAGACCCTGTTTGAGTGCAAGACATTTTTCGATGCCCACAGATAGTAAGAATGTCTTTCGAAAACTCGCTAAACACACATTTTTTTTTTATATTGTAGCCAAGTCCCTTGAATTAACTCTGGTGGTAGATTCAGAAGGACACGGCGCCCACACCCAAACCGTTTTAAGTTGCACTTAGGCCTATATATAGTTTATTATACTGAAATTAAAAACGTCCGCGTTTCTCAAAAATAAGGTGATTCAAGTTCCCTTTCTCTCTATCCTCTTACTTGTCAATCGGCATTCAGCCATTTGACCTACCGTAATTTATTGTCCCCTCCCCCCCCCACTCCCATTCCTCACTCTTTCCTGCCATCACTCCCTCCACTCCTTTCCTCCCTCCACTCCTTTCCTCCCTTCACCTCATATCCCCTCTCACGGGCTGTGTTCTTATTTTAAAAAAAATCGAATGACATTCTTCACTCTTTAAAGGTTAGTGACATGATTGGGAACACTTGAAAATGTCTCAAGAACCAATTCAGTTGAAATACATACCAACTGTACACTAGCTGGAATGGATCTCCCAGCTGGAAGGATTTGCCTCTAATTTGTTTACTTAAGGAGAATCAAGCATAAACATACTAGGATTTTAATTTCATCTGGGCCAGATAAAAATAAGATCCATAGGGAGCCACACAATACCACAAGGGATATTGACATAAGTTATTTTAGAATGAGTCAATGTTTGACTACAAGATTTTCACAGGAGAATCCTTGCATAGTTTACTTGATTCTAGAGTAGTTTGAGCCCAAGTTGAGGACTACCCCTAATCATGTCATTTACCTTTAAGGAATGAACGCAAAAAAAAAATAATTTCGAGTGAATATGTGAATGTGTGTTTTTAAAACACACATTGTGTGTTTTCACTCATTTTTAAGTGACCTCTGGGATCATTCTTAGTTTTTAAGTGACCTCTGGGATCATTCTAAGTGGCCCCGGTGATCCCTGAGGTCACAAAATAAGAGAAAATCACTCAAGTTTATTCGAAATTCACTCTTTTTACGTTAACTCCTAAACTTTAAACTTTTAAACACTGGAGAGTTTGGTTTTGTTGCCAATTACGATCACGACAGCTATTCTTCCGAAGTTTTCCGATCTTGCCACATTCGGCCGACGAGTCGGATCACATAATGTCCCCATTCCCAGCCTTCTTGCTTTAAAAGGGACGATCCGGGATAAATTACCCAGTCTTTTTGCCATTCCATGAAATCACGCTTGCCACAAAAGTTTCGTTTCTTTTTTGTAGGGTGGGTGCTGGGTGATGGGTGATCCATGTAATATTTGTTAGGTTTACCATTTACTACAGGATCCTGTATATCCGTCGGATATTTAGCCCGGAACAGAGATAGATCTCAGGAAAAATGAAAGATAATTTCACACGTCCATGAACTGAGAAATGTACTAGTTAAACAAATACATAATTGTTTTAGTATCGTATTTGTCTACCGTTTTATGTTACTTAATGAAGTTCATTTATATCTTTGGGTTTTCTATTTTTTTTTTGAAGGGATGCAACTACAGACGTACATGTACTTTTATTCAAACAGAGTATAAATTAGTTAGATTTAGGTTTTTTTCTCATTTTAACTAAATTCCTCAATCATGACGTCAGTTTGTAAATTTCGTTCTATATTTAGGATATGGTCCTTTCGTTATATGCCTTATAAGCAGTACCTTAATTTCGCATTTGTTATTTTTACATTTTACATTTTACATTTTACATTTTTAGCATTTACTCGTCTCGGCTCATGTTACATCCAAAGCGAAACAGTGCGACTATCGGCCAGCGCTGAAGCGAAACTTGCTACTACGCCCCCTATTGGCGTGACATTGCCATCTACAGTCTTCCCTGCTTTAATATTGCAGTGCTTCCCGGCCATTTTCTAACTCGAGGCCCACTTTTACTTCAAGAAATGTTTCGAAAACTAAATGACGTACATCGTACTGCCTGTGTAACGACTGACATTTTAATACCAAGACATAATTGCAGTAAATAGCTGAATACGATGGTGTCACATAAAATAAGAAATAGGGGGCCTACATATTCCAATTTTAATTTTATGCCCGACCTGCGCAGCCCACTAGAGGGGGAGAGAGATTTCGCATCATTGTGGTTGTGAAGCGCCACTCTATTCAATCAAATCATGAAAATAGTTATTAATGTAGTATTGATTATGATTTATACTTCCTCTGACTTGTACTAAGTTATGAGGTACAAACTTCATGTGAATGTATAACCACTTTTATGATTTAAAGGTGTTTGTTTGTTTGTTTGTTTGTTTGTTTGTTTGTTTGTTTGTTTGTTTGTTTGTTTGCTTGCTTGCTTGTTTGGTCGTTTGTTTGTTTTTTAAATAGCAGAATTGTTTCAAAATCATTATCTGCCCACTCCATGAAATTAAAATGGCTTATCATAATTTTCAGAAAACAAGCGTCCATGCATATTGTAAATCCAGTGAATGTCGCTGCTTATTGAAAACAAAAATTTCAATGTTTTGTTTTCACTTAAAACAGTTCATCAACGCGAATCTTTCCGTTTACTAACAGTATTCAGAGATAAGAGAGAATATTTTTTGGTGTTATCGTGACAAAACAATTGAAATTGAAATTTATTTCCTCTGCACAAATAAAATATACCAAATAATCAGTTAATGATTAATGTAATTCAGGCTTGAGAAAAAAGAATGAGTATCTGAATATAAGAATGACCCAAGTTCATTTTGGATATTGGTCTTTATTGTCCCTTATGAAACCAAAGACGACAACTCAGGTTAACCAGATTTCTAGTACATAATTTGTAGATATCTAGTAATAATACACTAATGCTTCGGTTAAGTAGAAATGTCATCTTTTGTTTCACAAGGGACAATAAAGACAGATTTCCAATATGGACTTGAAGTTTTGTACTCTGTAATATTTTCTGTAAGTATAAAGTGAAACGAGAAACAGTTTGCCAAACATTTATTTGGTAGGCCTTTTATTTAATGGCTAAGTATTTGATAGAATAATTATGACGTTAAATCAGAACACTTTCTATTAATTCGATGGATCGAGTTCAACTTAAAAGCTACATCTACAGCTTTACTTGATTTTTTTTTAATATTATTATTCAGTAAATCTCAGTCCTATTAAATGCGGTTCCACATTTATCATTTGATACTTGTCAATGAAAAATTGGATCGAGGCCAAGGCTAAGGACTCCAAAAATATTGGCCCGAGGCTAGCCTCTCCATAACACTGATATTGAACTACACATATTTTTAAATTAAAAAAATATATATATTTTTTGACTGTATCATTATGTTACAAAATCCAGTCATACTAGGCCTAAATATTATCCATCAAAGTATGTTGTCATTGTTGTTTTGACAGCATTAGAATACCTCCAACCTTATTCCATTTGTTATTATGCATCAACGTAAGTCATCCCTTCTCAGTTTTAATTTTGATTAATTTTATAGTTTTTTATCTTTAATTAACCACGATGATCGATAAAGTGTTTTATTGTTTTTTTCGAGAGTCGAATGGTCATGTAGGCTAACCTTCCTAAAGCACTCGGACAACTTATGGAAGATCAAGTTCAAATGTTACCAAAATTCATTGTCAAAAAGTTATTAACTAATCAAATGCTACAACTGCAGATAATGCATTTTGATATCTATAGCACCAAAGAAGCGAACAAATTATCAATTTGTATAGAGTCAGGCAACAATACTTATCTTTATTAAATGATACCGGAAGTTCTGTACAGAAGATTATGTTTATTTTATTTGAGAGACGACGGACTTGCATAATAACATATCAAATTAAGTATACAAATACGCTCATGATGTCATTGCAACTGGGGGGTGATAATTGATTTGAAGTGATTCTTTAATCTAGTAAGTGACGCTAGTACGCGGCCTGTGTTCACTGGGAGCAGGGGAAGAGTAAAGGCTGTGTCACACTTCGCCGTCTAACGATACGAACGCGTACGTTTAGCAAACGTTTATTGGACTTTTTAATTCGTTTTTCAACTGGATTACAAACGTATCTAGACGTTGACAGACGGTGCCTTTCCTTTCTGTTCCATTCTATTGTATTCCATTTGCCACCGTCTGAGGTAAATATTTTAGACGGAGGCAGACGGAATCGTTAGACGGCGCAGTGTGACACAACCTTTAAAGACACTGAACCATAACTAAATTATAATCGTGCAAGATAAAAATAAAATTGCTCGTTTTCACCGTTGATGGCGCTATCCCAAATCTCAATTCTTGTATATCTGTGATCTCACTCTCATGCGCCTTTCGTCTGAGGCATTTGATGATACATTTCTGCATACAACAATTACGTCCGCGCTATTTCTGGCCTCTACTTATATTAGTCGTGGTACCATACAAAGAGGGATATGAATACCTTCCAGACCACTCCTAATCCCCCTTCCCCATTATAAAAGTATGATTGAAATTAATCCTCGTTTTGGAACAAAACTGTTCTACGATCAAGTAAACTTTTCGAAGATTCTGCTGTGAAAATTTTGCGGTCAAATGTTGTCTTGACAGACAAATTTGTTGTACAGCTTTGTATCAAAAAAACTTCTATCAGGATCACACTTTAATTCGATGCTGGTATAACCATGCTTGTTTCTCCACAAGTAAACAATTAATTCCATACAAATTATTCGAGCAGTTACTCCAGTTAGTGTATACATTGGTAATGCTTCAACTCATTTGGTTCTTGAGACATTATCAAGTGCTCCCAATCACGTCATTCCCTTTTGAATTTGAAAAGTTTTGTAAGTTTCATATGTGCATATCTCCCTGACTCACACAAACACACACAAACACACACACACACACACACACACACACACACACACACACACACACACACACACACACACACACACACACACACACACACACACACACACACACACACTACTAATAACACACACACACACACACACACACACACACACACACACACACACACACATAAATTAAATCGTTTTCTTATGAGTAACACGCTCTTGTGCTCATTGAGATAATAAATTATACCCATATCAGCTGACTAGACGTGATGTTTGTATTTGCAGACTATGGCACACATAAGATGGGCCTGCTCGGTGAGTGGGGATGTCGCACAACATAAAATACTTACACACACCTGTAGTTGCATATTATATTTATTTGTAAGTATATCAACGGTTAAATGATACAAATAGTCACTAAATACATTAAATGCATCAGTATTTAAACTAAACTGTACTTACATTATTTACAATCACAGGGCATAATTCCATATTACAGTATATTATTTTAGTACATTCCATTTTTTTAAGTTACAATTGAGTGAGCAGTTTGTTAGTCTTTTAAAACAAAATATATGAAAATTCCTATCTCTGAAATCATATCAGTCATGCATTGTAGACATAAACACAGATGTCATTCAAATGTTTGGATTTCGTGTATTTTTTTCATGAGTAATCACAAAATAACGATCTTTATTATATCCCAGGAATTTGCATCTTTAATTTCTGTTGTGCAATACTAATTACAAGCATCTACTTAAAGACACAGGCTAACATTGTGGAGCTTCAAATTAAAAAAAAAAAATGTCAAACTTTGCTCTCTGAGCTACATATTAGTGTTTGAATGGACAAATAAACACCCTAGAATACAAAAGTTTGGAAATTTATGCTGGCACTGGCAAGATATGAATGAATAAACAATTAGTACTCGGGCCGAGTACAAAATAGCCTTGATCCACACACAGTAGGTCTATGGAAGGAAATGTGCAGGTGAATCTGGTCAACTTTACGATTTTCACTTTTTTAAAGCACTAAATAATCATTTTGAAATACAATTTTTTCAGGGCTTGATTTTTAGACCTTATTAAAGACACTTCGGGCATGGAGGATTATGTAGCTCACACTTTTTAAATTGCGGCCAATGTTAGCCAGTGGCTTTAACGATCAAGAATTGCTTTTCAATGAGCAAATAATATTTTGTATTATCATTGTTATTATAGACATTTACTCTTCTCTTTTGGAAATGCATTACTGGTGTATGAAATCATTCTCCTCTTTTTCAAAGAAGTCCTTTTTGTTTTTCCTTCCACTTCAAAAACACTACCTCAAACTAAGTTACTGATTTAGATTTCTTGTTTTAGTATAAAATGCATGACTGAAATGATTTTTTTTTTTCACAGACTTGTAGTATTCCTCCTCTATGGGAAAACATTCTTAAGTTAACTTTAATCCATACAGTCTACTTTACATAAAGCCAAATAACAATCAGATCAACTGATAAATGCCAAGTTTTTCACACTAATGTCAGGTAAAAACAATATTTTTCATATACATGTATATACTTTTATAAAATATAGGCACATAGTTCACGTCATGCATATTTTGCGTCCAGACTTCCAACTAAACAACATGGTACATGTACTGTATACGTCATATACTTCACTTTTACAGTGCGTCTCCAAAAAAGTGTGCATGAAAAGTGCCTTCTTTGGCAATGAGACAATACTGTTGTGACGTGATGCTTACATCAACGTCAAGGGCACACTTTTAGCTTTCGAATGCCCCTTCATCTGTTCAATTTGCTTGCTTTAATCTCGCTATAATTATGTTTAGTTAACAACGAAAAAGTCACATCACTATGCCACATTTACTACCGTCATTGAATATAGTAAAAGTGACACTTTGTGAAAGTGAATTGTAATTTGTCCCTTTCGTTGTTAACTAAACATATCTTGAGATAAAAACAAGCAAATTGAACAGACCAAGCGGCATTTGAAAGCCAAGACTATACCCTTGACATGATGTAAGCATCACGCCACTAAATTATTTTTTATTGCCACAAAGGTCACTTTTCATTTGTATGATTTTTTTTTTTCAAGCTGTAGATAATTTTGTGATTTGGGTAAAGATAAGTAGTTCTCGGGAGTTTATTTCTGTGATTTGGATTGTGTTTTCATTTACATTCACAATAAAATGACAATTTTCAAGAATGTGTTGTCACAAAAGTCCCAAGAATTAAACCCTACAAAATATGTGCTGTGGAAACCCACTATAAAGAGGTCAGATATAACAAAACCCTCTTATAACAAGGTTATTTTGCAGGTCCCAACTCTTTATATTTCCTCGTTTTTGTACCCTAATATAGTGAGAAACCTGTTATTACAAGATAATTGTCATGGTTTTTAGGTCCTCATTATAACGAGGTTCCACTGTAGTATATACAGTCACTTGTTGAGTACAATCTTTAATATTTGTTTCTGTTGATGTCACTGTTTAACAGTAGAATACACAACAAAATCAGCGTACTGGTAACTCAGGTATATTTTTCATAAAAATAGTTTAATGAACAACAATACACATGTTTTATTTCGACTATAAAAATTAGTTTCACCTTTCTAAAGCATATTTCATATAAAAGTACTATCATGATAATTAATTACAAGTATGTATACAATAAATCTGCCCAACATAATGAGTTTGTACAAAATGTTAAGAGCACAGTGCAAATTGCAAGATAACCTCAACACTGTAATATATTTTGAGTCTACAATGAGCAGCAAATAGTGAAACACTGTGTACATGGACTACACTATCTTATGTATAAGACAATTTTCTCAAAACAAGAAAAAGTATATTAACTAATTTACTGATCTCTTATTCACAGAAATGAATAATTTTTTTGGTTGAAATTTGATGTAAAGGCATACAGATTCAGGATACAAAGGAATTTACACAATCTGAATATGATTATTATCATCATATACTTAACCATAATATTCACTTTTTTTACAGGTACACCTGGTATTGCTTCTACCAGATGGTAAATACTTTAACAGGAAAACCTATATCCATTTGTACTTTACGCATTTACATCATGCATCATAATTGAACAAGGTGGGAAAATATGGATAGGGTATGATTGTTCTTTTTTTAGCATAATTGATGGCAAATGAAGGAAAATTCATAAAATTCCACAGTAGTGGACACTGGTCATTGTTTACATTGGAAATGTTACGAATTGTTTATGAACATGAATTATCCTTTAATTGAATAGATAATTTGCAATGCCCTAGCTGAAGAAAGGCTAATATTGTTTATTTATGAAAGCGATTACAACATTTGGATTCACTGTCTTAGAAGAGTTTACACAAAATATTTCAAATTTAGGATATGGTGATTGTCTTCCAGACTTATATTTTTTTTTCATCAGACTTGTTTTCACTTCTGCAAGTACACCAGCAAAGTAAAAAGAATGACACCAATTTAATATTTACAACGGATAATGCGGACAGTCACATGAAAGTGTTGTTCAAAGCTTCACTATACCCTATACTCCAGGAATGATACATTTATTCAAGTGAAGTAATTTTGTTAATTTTTAAAGAACCTTTAAATATATATTACAGGATCTTCCTTCACAATTTTATCCTTTCGAGACATATTTCAATTTTATAATCTCTCTTATAATTTACAATCTCTTTCTCTCTATCCATCCAATAGTCACACACTTTATAATACACCTTCTCATATTTATATTGTCTTGCTGTCATTTTTTCCATTCCCATTTCTCTCTGCATCACGAAGAGTCACATAAAATCTGTCTCAGTCCACCCATATCATATTGCATTTGGTCTTCTATCCCATGATCCTTTGCACTGTCGAAGGGCAGGTCATTTTAGATTTCCGGGATGGAGTGGTCCATTGAACTCTTCACCAGTGATGATGACATGCTGTAAAGTAAGAGAGAAATGGAAAAAATGAGGCAAATTAGTATGACTTCACAGGATTAAAAAATTGAGATTTTTGGTTCACACGAACAGTCAGATTCATGAAATCTGATAGCTCTGATAGTTCAATTTAGATCTCCAAGAAATTTGGCACACACATCCCTTGATGTGTAATCTCTAAGTCTGTATAGTCAGTTTTTGAAATAATTTATATGTAATTATGAATTGAGCAAATTTATGGGGGAAAATCTTTTTCGTCCTATAAATTAACCAATTTAACTCAAACTGTAATAATTTTTGTGCAGAAATCCTCTTTGAGACATAATATGAAAATCTTTTCCTTATTTCCTTATGTATTTCTTTG
Source organism: Eucidaris tribuloides (assembly GCA_001188425.1). Lineage (NCBI taxonomy): Eukaryota > Metazoa > Echinodermata > Echinoidea > Cidaroida > Cidaridae > Eucidaris > Eucidaris tribuloides. The sequence continues at coordinate 40,589 of JZLH01S0347975.1, forward strand.
TAAATCAATTTTTTCAATATATTTCCTTGTTTTGATTTTTGTTTTACTTGTTTTAAAGGTATTGGCTAACATTTACCACAGTTAAAAAATTCTGAGCCACATGATTCCCCATACTACCATTGTCTTTGATAAGGTCTAAAAATGACGCCCTAAAAAAATTGTATTTCAAAATGATTATTTAGTGCTTTAAAAAAGTGAAAATCGTAAGTTGATCGGATTCACCTGCCCATTTTCTCCCATAGACTTACAGTGTGTACACCTACGCTACTTAAACTCGCCCCGAGATGT
>JZLH01S0347975.1:50911-72835 GCA_001188425.1 Eucidaris tribuloides
TTTCAGGGAATTGACAGATCATGAAGGTCTATTTAAAAACATAACAGTGAAGAAATTCACTTTTTACCATTTACCAAAACTATAGTTGCCAGGGCTTTAAAGACACTATATAACATTGTGGAAGACCCGTTTAAAAAATCATCAAACTTTGCTATCTGAGATATCTGACGGTGTTTGAATAGACAAAATAAACACGCAGAAGAGCAGAAAAGTTCAGACAGTTATGCTGTCATTGGTAGAATATACAGATACAAGCTGGCACATGAATATTCTCAGCCGATAATAAAAATCTACAACACAGCAGTCTATGGGGAAATATTGGAATGGTCTCTCAATGATTTTACTCTTCTGAAGTACTTAATGATCATTTTGAACTGCTATTTTTTCAGGGCTTCATTTTTAGACCTTATCAAAGACACTACTAAAATGGGGAATCATGTAGCTCACATTTTTTTTAAAATGGAAACAGTGTTATACAGGGCCTTTAACGTACATGTAATTGTAATACACACCATACATGTATTTACATGTGGAGACTAATAATGGAGAACTGTTTGTCTCAAAATAAAAGAAATGGTAAATAACCTGATCACTTAGAGTACAAAGTAGGCCTATTCAATGAAAGTTCGGTAAGATCCCATAAAAACATATTTTGTTAACTTACATCAAAGCGAATTTAAAACTGTAAAATTTGTACTTCATGATACATCAAAGAGAATACACAGTACTGGTTGATGATGGAAAATCTTTCATCAAAATGTCTCAATTCATTGGTTTCCAGGTGAGAGTATATCACATTAGCATTACAATGTAGGACTAATTTACTCCATTTGCAATAAAAAGATAAGGGATGGGCAGTTCGAACAGGTGAAGTTTTCCATATGATGTGCCCATTCCATTGCTATAGTGTATATGTCAACAATTGACATAATCCCACATATTGATTTCTGTGTTAGTACTTTGCCAGCAGTGGGGATTTGTGTAGCAGATTTGTTAAAAACAAAGTATTCTGTTGTTTTCAACTACTCTCTCCTGTACTATAGTGACATTTTCAGAATACCATCTGTTCACAGAAGGTTTGAAAACAGCTGATATCAAAATGATGTTGTTCTGCGAGTACTCAACCAATACTGTGTATTCTCTTTTATTTTGAAAAAAAAAATGAAAGAAATAAAGAGAAATCACACCAAACCATACCGAGTCACTCTGCTGTGCATAGGCAGCCAACTGTTGCTGGTCCATTCCCATCCATTCGTCCAGCGAAGGGTAGAGGGAGCCATGGGTGGTTACGACGACAGTTGACCCTGGGGGAGCTGCGGCCACTGCGGCAGCCACCGCTTGGGCCTGCTGGTGATAGTTGGCCTGGGCCTAGAGAGAGAGGGGAAGAGAGGTGAAGGAATTTCAAATGACTATGATCGAAATTCAAGCATTTACTCATTTAGAAAACTCACTTCTTAATTTTCTATTGCAAATTAATTACATGGTACTATAAGAAAATGGTGAATCAATCACTGGTGTGCTCCATGGCTATTTTCTTTTTCAGCTTGAATTAATTCACATGTTGTTTTTTTAACAGGAATTTTAATGACACCAGCAACATCTTTTTCTTGTTGTGCACATTTTACACTTCTAAATGGCAACTAGTTGTAGTACCGGTAATAGATAGGAGGAGGATAAATTGTATAAGGGCAAAGAGAAGTCATATGTGTACTGTAGTAGTTGTAGTAGTGCTCAGTAGTAGTAGTAGTAGTAGTAGTAGTAGTAGTAGTAGTAGTAGTAGTAGTAGTAGTAGTAGCAGTAGTAGTAGTAGTAGAATAGTAGTAGTAATAAGTAGTAGCAGTAGTAGAAGTAGTAGTAGTAGTAGTACTAGTAGTAATAATAGTAGTAATAGTAGTAGTAGTAGTAGTAATAGTTGTAACAGTTAATTTAGTAGTAGTAGTAGTAGCAGTAGTAGTAGTAGTAACAGCAGTAGTAGTAGCACATGTAGTAGTGGTAGTAGCAGTAGCACTAGAGTAGTAGAAGTAGTAGTAGCAGTAGTGGTAGTAGTAGTAGTGGTAGTAGTAGTAGTCATAGTAGTAGCAGTAGTAGTAGTAGCAGCGTAGGAAATACCTCAGGGCGATGGGTGATTTAGCCCTTGGCAAAGCCCAAATTGCCCCCTAAAATCCCCAAAAACCCAATTCTTTGGAGCAACCATTTCCTTCAGAATCGCCCTCAGATTTGCTATAAAAAATTCCATTTTTTTGTTTATTATGGCATTGAAACAAAAATGAATTAAATGGTTGCTTTTATGGATGAAGCACCGGCTATTACATTGGCAATCTTTCATTGCATTCTTCAAATTCTGATGTGCAAAGAAAAAGTAGCCCCAGTGGTAGAAAAATAGCTCCCCAAAATTCAAAATCAGCCCCAAGGCTCTAATAAAAATCGCCCTTAAAAAATAAAAATTAATTCCTAAGTAGTAGTGCCACATGACTTACCTGTTCCATCTGGTCCACCTTCATGTCTTCTAATGATGGATACAGTGACGACATCTTTGTGTTTTGTCTATTTGTTGCTTACAAGGGAAAAATAAAGATCTGCAAGAAAAAGAACAATTTTTATTAAAGATATGATTAACTTAACTGTCAAATGTTGCTGTTCATTTATGTGCTATTACTGTACAGAACACAAATTCACCATACAAAGTACATGTAACGCACACTCACACACACACACACGCACACACACACACACACACACACACACACACACACACACACACACACACACACACACACAACACACACACACACACACACACACACATACACACAATGATACCATATGTAGTAATCTAGTCTGACAACAAATGTATTACATGACATAATTGACACTAAAATTGCCAGAGATGCAGGCAGGCATTACTGTACATGTAGTACATTTGGCTTACATGGCATCAACCATGATATGTAATTATGCAGTGTAACAGGTCTGCATACATGTACATATTTACACCTGTTATGATGAGTACAATGTACACTGCACTGCAAAAGAGCTCAGTGAATATTATGTCATCACTGTCGAGTGAGTAGTTCCCTAATAAATTTCTTCCTGCATGGTTGCAATTGAAAAGAACTTTATTGATTAACTGACTTAATTACATGAAAACATCTGATAGAACAGTGTAGTCAAGAATATAAGACCTACATGTACAGCCAAAACAAAAAGCCAAATATCACACTTGGTAAATGGTATAGAATTAAGTACAACCATATCCTTTTCCCCTTAGCCAGCCCTTGAAATTACAGCCAGTATAAATTTAATCAGCCTAAACTAATTGTATTTTTTCGAGTGTGTTTTGCAAGGATAGGGAGTGTGGGTCTTGCCTTCTAAAAACATTTCAAAATTTAATGGCATGCATATTTCATTAACAAATAACAATGCTTTCACATTCATTACCCCCCCCCCCCCCCGGAACAAAAAAAGTGTGGCTTCTTTCAATGTGGTAAAGTGCTACGCTACACTGTAGTACATGTAGTTGTAGTTAAAGTGCACAATTGTGTTAGACCACAATTTGTTTGAATTTAACCATGCCATTCTCACTCAGCAAACTTTCAGTTGACAAGTCATGTCCTGTTGTTGCATTCAACGAATACGCTGTCCGTCAACGACAAACAGAATCAGGGAGATGTGATTGTAATTTCATATGAGCCAAACAGGAAATCCCATTTGGGTTGGTAAAGCATTACGAAGGATATCCATAACCGCTTATTAATGTACGACCACAGATAGAAAGGATTACAGGGATTACAGTGTGTCATTTTAGATCAGTGAAGCATTCAGTTGAACTTGATGAGTACAGCTCTACACAGCAGTTTTGTTTCTGAATGTAAATTTGTGTATAAATCACTGTACATTGTAACTTGATTAGCTTCAAATATCTTGTTACAATGAGGAAATTCTCATATGTAGACCTATATGAAGTCAACAGAAAATTTTCACAAATACATTTCTTGTTTGTTTTTGTTTTCTTTTCTTTTCTTTTCTTTCTTTCTTTTTCTTTTTTTTTTTGGGGGGGGGGGGTGGTTACTTTACGTATTTACATGTACCATGCTAAGGCATGCTGTATATGTTTTCACCAATGAGTTTGTTCCAATTCTATATTGTCAAGACTGTACATCTACCCGAAATTTGCCTAGATAGGCAGGGTAGATGCACATGTTTTATGCAGTATTTTATGCAATGACAACAAAAATGAGCCATTGTTAACTTATGATTATTTGTGCCTTCCACGTAAACTACTTAGCTTATTGAACATTGTCTTACAGTTTGTAGTTGTTAAGTTAAACCCGTCCCGCTCCTATGTGGAACATTGGGTGGCACCTACACGTACATGTATCTCTGCTTCAGTAAAACTAAGCAACAAGTCTGCAAAATCATTTCGACTAAAGCTGGCCGGGGGGGGCGGCGGTTGGGGGGATCTTTGCCCATGTGTTTACTCCCTACTACCATCCTTAGAAATCCGAGCGCCAGGCTAGAGGCAGTAGGTACCATTTTTATAATGGTCATTGGTATGACCCGACCACAAGCCCGAATTCGATCCACAATCTCCCAGACCAGAAGCGGATGCTCTACCACTGAGCCAACTCACCCTGTCAATTTGTAGTTGTAACTGTATAATTACTAAAGACTTGTGATATTTGGCAGCGTTTTGGTGCATGCGTGTGAGCATTAACGTCACATGTATATCATGTATGTCCCGGAGGGGGGGGGGGCACTCGACTTACAATGTGGTACCATGTGCACCGAAGTCGAAAATCGGGGGCTCTGGAACTGGCTTGAGCAAAAAATGGGGGTCTCCGGAACTGGAGCTACATGTACAACTTCAGAAGACCTCAAAATGTTATGCTTCGAAACTGCACTGCGGGGAAGCTGCGGTGCGCCGACGGCTGAAACTGAAAGTGCAATGCTGCGGCCAAGCAAAAAATCAGTAGCGAAACTAAAGTATGGTGGTCTAGAACGGCCTTTTAGCGATGCATTGGTATGAGGAACGGCAAATTTGGGGGTCTCTGAAACTGAAAAAATCAAAAAATTTCTGTGGCTTCTGAAATTGTGATGCTCTGGAACTGAAATTTAGCCTGAAAATGGGGGTGTCAACCACAGAACATAGGTACTGTATCACACAATTACACTGCCCAGTGAATAGTCAGTAGTAGAGACAGTGATTTTCCGTTTCAAAAAATGGTCTTTCCCATTTCAGAAAACCTGTAATTCCGTTTCAACTTGATCTAAAAATGCAAATTCGATTTTTGTCATAGAAAATGTACACAGCAAAAACATGAATTCCGTTCTGCAAAGGTGAATTCCATGAATTTTTACATGAAAAGTATAAGAACCAAATGGATTTTCCGTTTGATTTACTGGTAAAACGGAAAATCACTGTCCTTACAGTAGCCCCCCCCCCCCCACCTTTATTCAGAACTTGACAAGATTATGATCAAACACAGAAAGACTACAGCCACCGATACAATAATAATAATGTTGTGTGATTCTCCTGTACCAGTCGCCATCATGTGGTTAACTACTACTAGAGCTAGTAATTTGCGGCATGCAAGTTATGTGGATGCAGGGCTGCCAACTCTCACGCAATGAGCGTGAGAGACTCACGCATTTTCACTTTCTCACGCCAAAATATAGATCGTTTTTCAGTAGTTATCAGACGATCTTGACAGGTATTTTACACCATAGATACATGTAAAATACCTGTCAAGATCGTCTGATAACTACTGAAAAACGACCACGGACGCGATACAGATTACAGGTAGAAGCCTAGTTCGGTCTAGCCAAAATATTGCTTGACCATACATTTGAATTTTGATCTCACGCATTTGGACCTCTCACCATGCTCACATATGTGACCCGTCACGCCAAAAGGAGCCACAAGTCGCAACGGACGGTTTAGAGAAAATGAGCAAAATTGTCGGAACAGGTCAAATTTGTCAAAATTATTTTTTTGACTGAAATCAGATCTCTAAAGTCTCTTTAATGTCCTGTGAAAGTTTGAGATCAAAATATTTACGGGAAAGGGGTAATATTAACGCTTTTCTGAGAGCCTTCCATTCTACCTCGCGAAAAAAAACACACACCGAAAATCCGAGTCAGTTAGGCCGCGCCCCTAGCAACGCAAGACGGCTGCTCACTGGCTGAGCTGTGTCACATGACGTATCGTGATTGATGTGATTCCATTTTTTTACGAATGTGCCAACTGACAAGCTATCCTTACATGTAACTTGAACTTGATTTGTTATTATATTCTAGATTTGTTTGCAGTTTCCGATTTTTTCGACATTTTAATCTGCAAACATTAGATTCACTGTATTTTGCGTCGTAGTAGGGTCCATGATTAAATCAACAGAGTAAGTACAAATGCCGATGCAGCGTGAGAAGGTATTTGCTGCGCCAGAGAATTTGTAACTTGGTGGGTTTAGAGTTAAGACATGCACGTTTTCATTATCCATGTAATTTGTAATCTCCACTACTACACCAAGTACGTGCACAATCAATTAAAACTTTCACAGTTCTTTTGTTCTTTTGTTACGGATGCATAAAAAGCTGCTCAATCTAGTTGAATAGGCACTTAAACGTGTGGGCCGTCAAAGAGTACAGAATCATAACTATGCACAGCGGGTCCCTGTCATGTCTGTCGGCGTGTTAATTATAAGGGTCTAATTCTTGCGCGTCACTCTGGACTGCTGGCGCAGTTGTGCATCAATTGAATAGCGATATAGTAGACAATAAGAAGTTATTTTGTCACTTGAGAATCTCAGTTTATTTAATCCCGAACTTTACAAATTAGTATGAACAGTCGACTTACAAGCAATTACTACTTGTGGAAATTTATTGTGTCAAATCTCTCACCCTAAGACCCCCAAGTGTCTGGCATCCATGGTCACCTCTGACCCGCCTCGCAAGGTACATGCACAGACCGGAAATAACTCAGATGGTCAAGAACCCAATGTGTTTTTGGTAAACACCAAACGAGCATTAAAATCTTACCAAATTCATTCAAACTGAAAATAGCACTTTCTAGAAACCTATAAATTCCAAATGCAAATTTCAAGAATGATGAGGCAATGCAAAACGTACTGTTGCTAGGGAGTTTTTCCCTCGGTTTTATCAGAATTTCAGCGCGATCCGCGGTTTCGCATTTTGAATGGACGCTGCACTTTGAGGCGGTTTCTCATAAAGTAGATTTTCGTGACACGGTGAAAGCTCCTTGTTTGAAGTCGAATTTCTGCGGATATACTTGCTTTTATGCAGAATGCAATATACAAAATAAAGCTTGGAATATGGAGATAAAGATATGGCAAAAACAACTGGGCCCAAAAATCGACTTGTGGCTCCTTTTGGCGTGACGGGTCACATATATCATTGGCCTATGGGAGTCTCACGCTAACGGATTCACTGACATTGGCAACTCTGGATGTAACGTAGATCGGCCCGTGTAGTCTTGCGACCTCTCGCCTCAGCTCTGCGGAGCCACGGGATGCATCCATCCAATTCACGCACGGTATGCAAGGAAGCCCATGACCACAATGATGCACACAAAACATCCCAGAACAGCCGATCATAAATCCACAAGAAAATGCCTGTATTCATTTCTATCATCTTAAAAATTGCATCTGAATGGAGTGAAATAGATGAAATGTCACTTGCAGACATAAAATATCCACAAATCGTGTTTTACTCACCTAAATTCGTCAAATTATCAGCCTCGTCTGGTGTAGATTTCTGTCCGACCGATCTTGTTAAACAGATAAAAATACACTACGTCAGTCGTCAGCAGATCATGTGCCATGATGTCACAGCTGTGTTACTATTTTTAGGGATTACACTTGGTGGTGGGCGTGGTACTTCCAGTGACGTCATGGTAACTTCTGGGCTTTACCATTGGTTGTACCACCATGTGTACCACCGAATCCGGAAGTTCGGGCATGACAATAAAATATTTCTATTAATCATTCATTTTTAGCGAAGGGTCTGTATCACTACAAGTGATTATTCTGAAAAGTATTCACATGTAACATGGTCTACTCAAAATCTTAAGACAAAACTATAATATCACCTGTAATATTTCTTAGCTAATGCCAGAGTTTGGTGACCTTTTAACTTTCATTATCATGAATTTGCACCAAAATATTTACACAGTGCCAGTCGAATACCTTCTGATTGTGAGTCATAATTTTTGTGCATGTGGTTTGAGTGTGTTTGTGTGCAGGCATGTGTGTAGATTGTGCGTGCATGTGTGCGTGCGTGTGTGCACATGATTGGTAATTGATGTACTGCAGTACTTTTCGCGCGCCCGTGGTTTCATCTCATAAAAATTGTTATGACATAATTGTTTGCGAACCTTGTTAAAATAGGCCTACAAAATGACACACTAGTCGTAAAGCAGGATTAGATCTACGTTATCTGTCAGATGTAATCACTCTTTGGGTGAGAAAATGAATCAGGTCATCGTATTAAAACTTAGGTCATATTCCTTATTAGGTTAAGATGAATTAACGAGCGAATTGAGCATAATTTCATTACTGTCTTATTTTTACATTATGCGACCAGTTAATATTCATATTATGATATATGAATTATATCGGTTTACAGATGATTTTGTCCATTTTCAATTTTCAAAAATGAATACAAAACTAATGATTGTGTATTTAGAATTATTCTGCTACAGAATATTCATTATAATGTGGAATTAGGTAAAAATCGGTATAAGACTAATACATAACTCATTGCAAAGTCCACCTGCTATTGGTTCGCTATTTCAAGCCACTGTTTAACAGTGTTTCTAGTTAAAAAAAAATCTGAGCTGCATGATTCCCCGTGCTACCAGTGTCTCTGACATGCTCTAAAAATGAAGCCCTGAAAAAAATTCAGTTTAAAATGATCAGTAAGTGCTTTAAAAAAGTAAAAATCATTGAGAGACCATTCCAGCTTTCCCCCATAGACTGCTGTGTTGCAGAATTTCCTATCACTGGATAGGAAATTAACGTGCCAATTTGAATTTGCACATATTGTACTAGTGACAGCATAACTGTCCAAACTTTTGTGTTCTAAGGTGTTTATTTGTCCATCCAAACACTACCACATGTGTCAGAAAGCAAGGTTTGACAATTTTTTAAATAAGGCTTCCACACTGTTATATAGTGTCTTTAATTAGGCCCAGTGATAGATAATGCTATCCCGTTAGAAGTAGAGAAAGTAGCAGTCACATTAGTTTTTACTTTTTGTTGTTTTTGTCTTCGTTTGGTGTGTGTGTGTGTGTGTGTGTGTGTGTGTGTGTGTGTGTGTGTGTGTGTGTGTGTGTGTGTGTGTGTGTGTGTGTGTGTGTGTGTGTGTGTGTGTGTGTGTGTGTGTGTGTGTGTGTGTGTGTGTGTGTGTGTGTGTGTGTGTGTGTGTGTGTGTGTGTGTGTGTGTGTGTGTGTGTGTGTGTGTGTGTGTGTGTGTGTGTGTGTGTGTGTGTGTGTGTGTGTGTGTGTGTGTGTGTGTGTGTGTGTGTGTGTGTGTGTGTGTGTGTGTGTGTGTGTGTGTGTGTGTGTGTGTGTGTGTGTGTGTGTGTGTGTGTGTGTGTGTGTGTGTGTGTGTGTGACTGTTTGTTTGTTTGGGGGGCAAACTTTTCTCTTGTGAATGACTTTATTGACCCTCATTCTAAAGATATTGTATCAAAGCTAATTCGACCAAGTATGAATATGTTTAAAGCAAATCGTATAAAAATAAGTTTGTTTGTAATGAAGGCCAAATAGTTTTACATTATTATATTTTCCCTTTACTCGCACCCTCAAAATTCTTTCAGACATCATACTCAGGGGCATCGCTAGAACTTTCGGGGGAGGGGATATGTGGGTTGTACCCAACAGAATCCTTTCGTTCAGACCCGACAAGAAAACAAACAAAACAAAAAGGTTCTTCCATCATTTTACCCGACCTTATCATTCTTGTATCCGACGGGCGGCAAGTCGACAATCAACAAAAAAAGAATATACAGAAGATCCTCCTTTTTTCCCATTTTACCTGAGAGAATCGCAAATGATCCAACAACTTCCCTACCCCCCCCCCCCCACACACACACACACACACACACACACACATTTCTTTCAATTGGCTTTATAAGGCATTTTGTTTTGGTAACTTGTTTAGCTCTATTCAATAAATATTATGAATTTTACTTTGGAGGGAATTAGTAGGGATGATTCTTTTCATTTTTTTTTCTTTCAAAATGCTGTTTTCTGCGTTGTACCTCATATTCTGTGATTTGAAAATCCGTAACGCGGAAAACTTCTGTCTTATAAGGGGAGATAAGTACATGATAAATAGCATCGGGCCTACCACCGAACCTTATAGACTGGTTCCATTTCCCGAAAATATGACGTCTAGGAGCATTTGGGGGTAAAAGTTGGGAACCAGACTTTTTAACATAATTCGAGGGTGCTGAATCTGATAAAGCCGGTTCCCAAGCGAAATTTTGAGTTTTTAGCCATCTAATTTGCATAACAATGTAACCACAAAATTGTCTATTTTTGGACCTTTACTCGTCCGTTTTGTCCTTTTCCTCTATATTTATATACCCGGATTTACCAAATGACCTATAGACATTTAGTTTGCTGACTAGAAAATATGATGAAGACGTTTTTGAGGTAATTTTTGGTAAAAAATATGTATTAATATGCAAATTATATGCAAATTACCACATTTATTACAGAAAATAAATAGCATCAATAATTATGTGTAACCAACCAGGTAAACTTGACAATTTCCCCGTGTGTTGGGAGTGAGATAATGAAGAAAAGTATTTTTGTAGAAAAAATCTGGCAAAAAGTGCTCATAATTTGAAATTTGACCACCTAATTTACAGAAATACAATGAGTGCCAATTTGAAAGTTTGCCACTCATTTAAACAATTTGACTGCAAATATTGGAACAGTTCTAGGTTAATTCACAATTAATTGCTCATCTTTATTTAGTTCATCTGATAGACTACATTTTCGTGAGTAGAATGACACCAAGATCATCTATTTTGTTTGGGTACTTTCCATTTTAAGGACGGTTTTGTGAACCAATGTAAATTTAGTATTTGCGCGCCAGTTTACGTGCAATTTCTATGGGACGCCATCAGGACGTCTCATTACCGCTTCGGCTAGATAAGCTGAAATGCACTGCTTTGCAAAAATGGTTCCAAAATGAAAAGTACTGAATAAAAATTGAGGAACTAAGTGTTGCATTGCTCAGCAAAGAACATGCTATCAGATGAAATGGGGAAAATAGTAAATTTTCTTGACTGATAAAGGGAAAAATCCCCCTTTTTTTTGTAAATTTAGTGTCCCTTTTTCTCGGCCACAGTGTGTCAAGTATACCAATTTAATTGTCCCCATTGAATGAAGTTCGCGAGGGAACTTTGAAACGGGCATCGTACGCACGTGCGTGTGTGCGAGTGTTTATGTGTGTGTGTTTGTATGTCCACGTGTGTGTGTGTGTGTGTGTGTGTGTGTGTGTGTGTGTGTGTGTGTGTGTGTGTGTGTGTGTGTGTGTGTGTGTGTGTGTGTGTGTGTGTGTGTGTGTGTGTGTGTGTGTGTGTGTGTGTGTGTGTGTGTGTGTGTTTATTGTTTAAACTTTAAAAATTGCTACTGATCTGTTATTTCTTCATCAATTTTGATTCTGATTGCTCAGACTAATGAAGCTAGATAAGGGCTTACGAACTTCCACATACAATAGTGTGATTCATTAATTATGCTAATTTATGCAAATTTTATTAAAAATACGTGGAAAACGCTATTTTTCCATTATTTCTTGGCGAACTTTGATTCCATTTCTGTTATCTAATAAATCTAATGAGGCTTGGTAAGGCCTTCCAGAGTTTTACACAGAATTTTTAACTCAAATAATTATTGAAATTATAAAGTCACTAAAAAGTCACTTCTCCTTTATTTTCTTGAGGAATTTGGTTCTCTTTGTGTTATCTGATAGGGCTTTACGGGGATCTTTTACGGTCAAATTTGAAATCAATTATGCTAAATTTTGCAGGTTTATTAAAACAATGAAAAAATGCAAAAAAAAAAAGAATCTTTTCCTTTATTTCTTTGCGGATTTTGATTCTGCTTGCATTACCTGATTGAATGTTTTATGCTAGACCTTTCAGGCATTAACTTACTGCATATTAGTATTTCTACATCTACATTTTGAAGTTTACCTGCTATCATTGAAATATCCTGGACGTAACAATTGAAAAAAAGACAATTTTAAAAATGCAAATTTGCTATAGAAAACAATCAATTTCTGTTTTTTTACCATCTAGTTTGGCCATCTAATTTTACATTATTTTCATAAACCAACCACAGGCATACTCAGCCATTTTAACAATTTGTCATGAATATTTCCACATATTACCATAGAAACATGATATCCAAATTGAGCACATTACGAGGATCAGATGAAGGAGTTAGGACAGTTCTGACATAACTTTTACGTAGGTCGTAAAAATGATATTTCGGCACCCTAATTTTAATGATTTGCACAAACCAAGCACATGCAAACATAATTAGCAAAGTTTGTCCTGTCTGAATACTTTTCTAGAATATCGTGTAATGTCGCAAACAAACATTATAAGGTATCTACGTTATGAAAATAGAAATGAAATATGAAAATAGAGCTGATGATGCGTATGTATGTATGGTACAATAAGTGTTAATTATACAGGTACTCAAACATATGCAATTCCGCGGAAATCTACTATTACAGAGTACAGACAAGTAATGAAGTAATCTGTCTCGAATTTACCCAGAAAACATGCAAGACGCCGAAGTATCATGGTAAACGTTTTGAGAGTCATGTTAAAAAGACATTTTAAATCATCATACTGACGATTATCTAATATATCGAATATAAATAATTAGGAATTGACAATTATTTCTATACTATTATGGTCGGGGAATATGTTTCGGAAATCAGTATTTTTGACAACATAGGAAAAAGCTTCATATACTTTATGTCATCATTTATATTTTTATACCAATTGAAGAATTAATTTCATAGAATAATTGCATTTACTATAGTCAACCGCATTTTTATTATTTAATTCAGCGTTGTGGTCTCGGTCTCGATTTTGAGACGGAGACTTTTTTTCTGATTCTGTAACCCATCCGAAAAATGGATCGACACTCCAAAGATATAAATTTTGCATCAATGATTTTGGAGAAGAGCACGCAAAGTACACAAACTTGTTTGTTAGTAATCATTTTCTGTAGTGAGGCTTGAAAACTATTAAACTTTTCCTTCACATAGCATAGGCCTAAATACAAAAAAAAAACCTGTCTACACATCTTAAGACATCCTGAACTTTATCAGACCGAATATGATCTTTTTTGTGATATTATATTCGCGTTTCAAACTTAAGTTAAGCTAGTGAATTCAACACAAAACACTTTAACACCCATGCAATGTTCCTAGAATTAATTTCAAGTTTATAGGCATTTAATTCAGAAGCCCTAGTTGTAAACTATCTTGTATGACATAATAGTTTATTGACTTAAATTTGATGTCCGGAACGTTACAAAATATGTGGTTTTAAGTGCAATTTCCTCTCTGAGCGTACTAAAATTTCTTAAATGTATAATTTTCTGCAATGGTGTGTGTTTTTATTGGCACTGCATAAACTTATAATTTGTGAAAGAAGATCATCAACAATTCTTGCACCTTGTTTTCTCACCTAAGTAAGAATTATGAGCACAGACATTTATTTAATGGACTGCACCGATAAAGGGATATACAAAAATGTTGCTGGTCCGAAACTTGTTATAAGATATTAATTCATTTTTCATTTATGAATTAATTAATTGATTAATTACATCATTTATTTGTTTATTTTGGATCTCCATATGCAGGACAGCCCGTCAGGTCATAGAGAACTATTTTCCCAAGGAGCCCTGCAGACAATAAAATTAACACATAATAATGAGGAAATAATACAATTCATAATGAAATAGATATAGAAACATGTAAAAAATATTTTTAAAAATGCACATAAAACATATAGTCAAAGTGTCGTCAAAATATAGTCAAAAAGTAACAATATTGTCAAATGTAAACGATGGAAACTAAAATAAATTAGTATAATTTACCAAAACTTGGTAGTATGCCAAAAAGAGGGACAGTATTTTTTATTTTTTTGGAAATGTATTTGCTACTTCAGCTAACCACATAAGTAGCATTTACACAAATTTGGTAATATGCACATAATATGGACAGTATTTTTTCCGGAAATGTCCTTGTTACTGCTGACCATTTAACATTGATATGTGCCAGATGACGTATCTGTGATAGGAGATATCCACTAATTTGCATACTTATGACTATCAATTAACACATGGACATCAACTTCATTTTCTAATTGATAAAACGAGGACACCCTATTTTTTTGCTTGCCACATTATACTTTTTTTTCTGGAAATCAGAGAACGGCAAAAAGAGGCTAGCCTTGATATACATCCGTTTGGTTTATGCAAATTATGTAAAATAGGTTGCCGAATATCATTCATTTGAATTATGTAAAAATAAAGGCGAAGTGGTATAATTCCTTCACCTGATCTTCAAAACATTCGAATTGAAACTTGGTTGGTTATGATGTTTTCATCGTGAAGTTATAGATATTTGTAACAAACTGTTAAAGTACTTCATTATGCATGTGTTCAGTTTATGCAAATACTGTAAATAAGTATCATTTATGAGAATTGTGTACCACAATTTATGAGAGAAATATTATTATTCCGTGTTAATGTCAAGACACGGGTTATCCTTAGCCATACTGGTACGGTACCTACAGATTTAAATGGAACGTAAATTATTTATCCTTAATAACAATATAGCTAATTTGCACACTCTAAATTACTTTCTTTTACACATATCACTTCCAAAATGTTTTCTTAATAGTCTGTAAACTTCAATTAGAGAGTATAGAAATGATATGATTGGTATTTTGTTTGACTATTATACACAAATGAATACCCTAATTTGCATATGATTTATATATGTACACACTTGTGTACCACTTGTAACTTTTGAAATTGTGCTTGTCTGATTCTTTGATCCACAAATTAAATCATTGTGTGTCAGAGTGGTCATATTTGCAGGTATAAGGGTACAAAATTACAAAGAAAATAACCAGTATAAGGGTCCAAAAGCTGAACTTTTAGCAGTTACTTTGGTTACATTGTAATGCAAGTTAGATGGTTAATATCATTATTTCACTTGGTAACCAAGTTAATCGGATTCAGCACCCTCGAATTATATTTAAGAAGTCTGGTTTCCAGCACAATGCAGCTGAAAGCCTGAACACAAGTGTCGACACTAGATTAATTGTCACAGAGTTATATGAAAAAATCAAGAATACCGATCATTTGAATGATATCACCAAAAACATTTTACACGAGCACTCTAAAAGGGAGAAGGCGCCAGCAACTAACAGGCATAAGTTAAGAAAATATTTGAGTTCATGTGCAACCAATCAGATTGCACGTGCACTGCAGGGGAGCTGACCATGCGTGCCCAATGCAAGCTACGCGACGTGTGTTAGCCGCACCGTGGTAATGTATGCACTGTTTGAATTGATAAGCTCCTCCCCCTATAGCTGTTTCTGAAAGTTTTGTCTTAGGATAAAACTTACAAAGACGTAAAATAAACACAAATTAAGTAATTTATAGGGCCTTGATGAGGATGAGTATCACACAGTACCCCTTATTTAGGATGTTTTTGTCACCATGTACCATAATTCTCACAATACTTACAATGGCAGTTTTATTCTTAACTTATGCCTGTTTGTTGCTGACACCTTCTCCCTTTAAGTAAACCTTCTTTTACACGGGATTTTTTTTTCAGAGCATTTACCCTCCATATATTCAAATGTATTACAACATACACTATGACGCATTCATTTTGAGTTGAAGGGGTATTTCTATAATGAAGCCCTTAATGAAATTTAGTATTGGAAAATAACGAATCATTTGAAAAGAAATCAATGACTTTTTTTCATTTATTAATAATGCAGGCCCACCCAAAACATAGGGGCTGGAACATAAAAATTTATCATCTTTTCGCCTACCTGTATGGGGTGTTAATTCCCATTAGCATCGTGATTCGGTTTCATATTATCCGTAAAACCGTTTTGATGGCTTGGAAAAACTTCCAACAAACAAAAATGTCAATATGTTCCTCTGGAGCGGTCTGAGAAAGAAGACCACACCCCGCGAAGAAGAAAGCGCCTCCTATCTTCACAAGACAGTGAAAAGGAGTATAAGGCTACTTATAAAAATGGTGGCCTTCTCGCCACATCGTTATATCCAATGTATTGAAAAGTCACATTGACAGCAAAGTCGAGGATGTTTGCAATAGTAAACCGCCTATAGAATTGAGAAAGAATAACAGATCATAACTTTTAGAGATCTTGTCTAAAGCATGTGGCGTATCCTCCTTACCACTGTCTTATGAAGATAGGAGGCGTTTTTTTCTTTCCCGGATGTGGTCTTTACTTCTTTCTGAGACCGCTTCAGAGGAACATATTGACATTTGTTTTGTTTGTTGGAAGTCTTTCCAAACCATATAAACTTTTTCACGAGAAATATGAAACCAAATTACGAAGCTAATGTGAATTAACGCCCCATCACTCTTATAGAGAGGCGAAAGTATAAGTTCCAGCCCCTCATCCGTGGGTGCGCCTGCATTTGATAATCTCTCCGGCTTGGAGAAGGTAGGAGAAAAAAATATTCATTAATTTCTTTTCAATTGTTTTTCTCAATAGTAAACTTTACGAGGACATTATTATTGAAAGACCCCTTCAACTCAAAATGCATGCGTTATAGTGTATGTTGCAATACTTTTGAGCAGGGAGGATATTTTATTTTATGTAAGCATACGTTCTGTATGTGGGCTGCTGGTCCGCTAGTCCCCATTGCAATCGGAACCGCTAATCACCGGGGTAATTTGGAAAAGGGAACTACATTTCCTTTTACAAAGACATTGGGCAGATAGATTCTTAATAACTGTGATATTCAATATCTTAATCTCATCTTACCTTAAAACATAGTTGAAGACACTTGTTAACTCATTTTTGTTATTCCAAGTAGGCCTAACTGTATTGTAAAAACTAGAAAAGTTCGACTGCACGCAGTCGATGGGTATGCCTCCGCCCTGTGCGCCCACTATGTAGGAGCTAACAACCTGATTATATCAACAGTTGGCACTCCTAACTGAAGCTATAGGTTTGACACAAAGTTCATTGACCTTTGACCCTTGTCCCTGAACGTTGACTCCTATGACTCTACCAAAATATTTGTCTTTTGGTTTTGAACCTAACCGCCAAATTACATCAACAGTGAGCACTCCTTACTGAACTTATAGGCAGAAAATGGAATTTTAGGACAAAGTTCATTGACCTTTGACCCTTGACCTTTGACCCCTGTGACTCTACCAAAATATTTGTCTTTTGGTTTTGAACCTAACCACCAACTTACATCAACAGTGAGCACTCCTAACTGAAGTTATAGGCCGAAAACAAGATTTTGGGACAAAGGTCATTGACCTTTGACCCTTGACCTTGACCTTTGACCCCGTGACTCTACCAAAATATTTGTCTTTTGTTTGTAAACCTAACCACCAATGATATCAACAGTGAGCCCATAACTGAGAGTTATAGGCACGAAATGGCATTTTAGGACAAAGTGTCATTGACCTTTGACTTTGACCTTGACGGATTTGTCCCTTGCCTAGTGGTCTACCCTTGGTCCAAGTATCATCAAAATCCCTCAAGCGGTACTTCAGTAATCTTGTTCACAAGAAAGTGTGGACGCACGGACCCACGGACGTACGGACGTACGGACGTACGGACGTACGGACGCACGGACGTACGGACGCACGGACGTACGGACGGACAACCCGAAAACATAATGCCTCCGGTTCCCTTACGGGGCGGAGGCATAAAAATGGTTCAGGGAAGGTCCAAGTATGACATTGCCGTGTTTATTCTGTTTATGAAAATTGCATGCAAATTGTCTAAATCACACATTTTATAGTGTTTACGCGAATTTTGTTTAAAATGTATTTGCTTTGTATTTATTCTACCCTCACAACATCAATAAATATATTTTAGAGTCTTATTTGATGTCAAAAACTTACATAGTATATGTGGGAAATTCATTTTTCATCGATGACGTCACGTAATTTGCATATTCATGAATATTTTGGTCCGCTTAATATCTCAAAATGTCATATTTCCATTCTTTGATATTGAAATTACACATATTGACTTTTATTCATTTATTTCCCTTGCTTGTTACAAAGTGACCATAAAAATTGTTTCTGACAAGTCAAAAAGTGGAAGTTTGGCAACCATTTTGCTTATGCAAATTAGATGGTCAAAACTCCAAAATTTCGTTTGGGAACCGAGTTTATTGAATTCAGCGTACTCGAATTATGTTAAAAAGTCTGGTGGTTTCCAGCCTTTACCCCAAAATGCTTATTATTTTTTTTTTTTACAGAAATGGCACCAGTCTACTACGTAAAATATCAACAAACACTTTCTCGATCGTTGATTGGATACACCATATCACGTGGTTTGATTATTTATGTAGCATGTTGGAAACTGATTTTATGGCACTCATCATAATCAAAGAGTTATATTAAACAAAAGAATACCGATTATCTGATGTTATCACCAAAAACATTACACACGACCACTTTTAATTAACACTTCTTTTACACGAGATTTTTAAAGAACGTTTATTTTATCATAAGTATATGCTCTTTGTGTGCAGGGCAGTTGGTCAGCTAGTCCCCGTTGCAATTGGAACCGCTTCATCCCCTTTGCCTTATAATTGGGTTACTCATTATCCCCGCTTTATTTGCACCTTTATTAATTTCGTGTGCCAGAATTATTATTCCATTTCTTCTTTCACATTGATCTTAGCAATCACCGGGGACAAGTGAGAAATGTGAACTACACGCGGCGTTATTATTTCCTTACCTAGCTCACAAAGACATCAGAAAGATATAGGCCTACTGTAACTAATTTGCATATTCATAAGTGTTGTTTATTTTACATTAGAATTTCTAAATTTCATAATCTACCCTTAACACATGGTTGCAGACACTTGTTAATTAAATTGTGGTTATCTTATGACAGAGTAATTGCAGTAAAACACGTTTCAGGAAACGTCCAAATATGATATACCGGTGGTTATTCTGCTTATGCAAATTACATGCAAATGACCGAAATCACACATTTTTATAGTGCTTACGCCAATTTTTTTTCTGAAATGTATTGCTTTGTATTTATTTCATCCTCACAACATCGATTAATGTATTTAAGAGTCTCATTTTATGTTGAAAACTTACATTTATGTAGGAAATTCATTTTTATTCAATGACGTCACGTAATTTGCATATTAATGAATACTTTGGTGTGCTAAATATCTCAGAAATGTCATATAATTATTTTTTGATATTGAAATTATATATATTGATTTTTATTTCTTGATTTCCTTTGCTTACTACAAAGTGACTACAAAAATTAGTTCCGACATGTCCAAAAGTGGAAATGTGGCGGCCATTTTGTTTATGCAAATTAGATGGTCAAAAACCCAAAATTTCGCTTGGGAACCGGGTTTATTGAATTCAGCGTACTTGAATTATGTTAAAAAGTCTGGTTCCCAGCTTTTACCCCAAAATGCCGCTATAGGAGCCTTAAAACGGGCTCTTTTTCAGAAATGGCACCAGACTATTAGGGAACGCCTATTATATTTGGCACATGAACAGAAGATTCTGACCCATTTATTACTTCTCTCTGTTGTCTGTGCGTCAGGTACGATTCAAACCACTTGCGCGCAAGATCTGCAATGCCAAACCTAAATTTTAACCTCTGGAAGAAGACATCATGTTTAATTGTGTTAAACGCCGAAGAGAAATCGAGCAGTACAAGAACAGTTTCATATCTTTTATAAAGGCTTTATCTAAGGAAGAGTGAATGTCGCGTGATATTTTTAGCAATGTCGTTTCACAGCTATGAAAAAGTCGATATGCAGACTAAATTGGAGACTGCATTATCTGATAGATAATTTGTACCTGAACTGAAGTACTACTGCGGCTCTTTCAACAGTTTTTTCCCCAATGATTTGTGTAGCATTCTTGTTATATAAGGAAATAGTTCACGAGTACATCTCTTCACAAGAGACGTAGGTATTGGATCTTATTCACAAGTTGCTGAAGTTGACTTCTTGATATTAAATCTCAACTTCATTTACTCTCATTTCCTTGAATTTGGAGAAATGCACACTTTGCAGTGATATAGAAACTGAACCCGCGTTACACAACTAAAATTGACTGCCGATAATCATTGCAGAACAACGAGCAAGTGTTTGACTATTACATTTTCGCAGCAACCTAACCTTACAAAGTATTGATTAGAGTAAAACTGTCTTAAACTGACTGCTTCCAATTCAGTCATTTCCGTCCAAAAACAAAATGATCTCCGTCGTTTCGCAGGTGTAATACAGGGTGGCCCAGAAAGAATGCTACGAGTATGATCGCTAATTTCTTCACCATTATCGGCACAATGACATTAATGTTTATTTCGTTGGTTAGACCATTCTTTTTCCAATAAAATGATACCAAGATCATTGATTTTGAGTAAGGCGTTTTGATTCTAGGGCCAATTTTCGGAGTCAATGCAATTTCCAAAATTTGCCAATTTTTCAACAGCGGCGGTCATGGGAACGCCGAGATATTCTGGCCTCTCAGCTTGCCATACCGGACAAACCGCGATGACAATAGAGACATAGCTCGCATCGTCTTCCTTATGAAAGCAAGGGAATTCCAGCCCTTTGTCGTTGCGGTTTTTCCAGTATGACAAGCTGAGAAGCCAGAAAATCTCGGCGTTCCAATGACCGCCGCTGTTGAAAAATTGGCAAATTTGGGAAATTGCAATGCCTCCGAAAAATGGCCCTAGAATCAAAACGCCTTACTCAAAATCAATGATCTTGGTATCATTTTATTGGAAAAAGAATGTTCTAACCAATGATATAAAAATTAATGACATTTTGCCGATAATGGTGAAGAAATTAGCGATCATACTCGTAGCATTCTTTCTGGGCCACCCTGTATAGTCCAAAATCTGTTGTCTCATCAAGAGCGTCATACAAACAATAATTGAGTCGCCTTATAATAATACTAATCATTACAGTGAACATCAAAATTAATTTTCACTTTGCTTTTTTTTCAAATGTGAAAGTTGGGAAGCAAAATCATCAAAACAAAATGGCGTTTAAAAAGTATAATACTAAGAGCAAGTCTCTGCGGGAGATCAATCAAAGAACGGGATCAGAAAAAAATTTTAAGAAAATGTCAAAAGTAATAAAGGATATAATTTGTGACGACAACTTCGAAATGGCAAACGGCTATATTAGTTTGTACCCTATGCACTCTCCTTTATTTGTTTTGTGCACAAAATAGTAATGGGCGTCGGTCTATGATTTAATGATAGTTTATTTCAAAATTACTTCTTGCGATAAGGTCAAGCCAGATAAAAGCTGTTGTTTAAGTTTCTGCTTTAAAGCGTGTAAATAATAAGTCAGAATGGAAGAAAAACTATTGATCTATTGAACATGTTGAACGCGGGAGTCAACAGGCAGGAAACAGAGGGGTACCCCCCCCCCCACACACACACACAACACACACACACACACACACACACACACACACACACACACACACACACACACACACACACACACACACACACACACACACACACACACACACACACACACACACACACACACACACATTCTACCTACANCCCGTTTTTGTTGTTTTTTTTTTTTACTGAATCGGAACTATGACTCAAAA
>JZLH01S0348045.1:3644-21816 GCA_001188425.1 Eucidaris tribuloides
GGTGTCCCCTATTTTCGTTCAAAGTTGCCCGTGAAATGTTTTTGTTTTGGCGCGCCCGAAAATGTATTTTGGCACCACCTACGTGTGACAAATTCGTCATCCCAGGCGCCCTGCTTATAGTTAATTGGGTTGGATTATGACTAGTTATTATTCAATGTTCTCTATTTCATACATTCATATAAATATGGATTTACCATTCCCAGGGGCGTCGATCAGTTTTTCAAATTGTTGCCTCATGGCAGGTTATAACAAATATTCTTGCTTAAACATTTAACATAAACTAAATAACTAACTCGAAAAACAAATTAGAATATTAAACAAGAACCAGTTGAGATACGAACATTAGTCACTTTTTACATACGAACACTTTTTAGACGCAAACATCATCATATCGCGGCACATATTACAAGCTAACAGCGTAAACCATTATACAGCAGCTCAATCTGAAGTTAGATTTTAGAATTTTCAACAATTATGGATAAAATGTAACAGAATTGATACAATGGTTTGACCTAGTGCGTATCATTAATATAATTAAAGCAATATTATTTTCTAGTTATAATGTACGCTGTTATGACACTTTATGATAAGCCATATGAGAAATTCAGATTTTGAGATATTGGTCCGATGTGCAAACTGTTCTGATGTGTACATCTATTAGAATATTGCTTAAGAACAGAGACCGACCCCGGAAAGCATAATAGCCAGTAATTAGCTGCCGTGCACGCCGACTATATGAGATTTTAAAAGGACAAACTCCCAAATATAGATTTGAGTTTGTGTTGTTGCAGACATCGAGCGCAAAAGACAGGCGATAACATTTGACATCACGCGTTTCCGACTGGGGAGGGGGGCGGGGGTAGGGCGTTTACAAAAGGAGAAACACACCCTTTTTTCAAAAGAGATGTGTGTTTAACGCTCGTTACAGACGGAATAAATAAATAGTTTAGGGTAAAAAGAACGGCGCGATTTTGAAATTGTGTAGCTATGAAAAAAAAATGGCCGTTAACATTTTTACGTCATAACCACCCCCCCCCCACACACAACAATCACATACACAGTTAATTTGTTGTTATAGGATCGTTATTTGGCTGGTTTGTTCGTTTAAAAAAGATAGGGGCGAAAGAAAAAAATCCGTCTGCAAAATCCTCACTGGATACGCATAACACGAAGATGGCTCTGCACTGTGGCTCAGCACACTCTGAATTTCTGAGAGATACGAGTAATGCCGAATGGCCTGAATGTTAACAGTGCCATCTGTCATCAATGCTTGGTCAGAGTAGTTAAGTCCAAAACCTGAGTTCCGTGACCATTTTCTGGCTAGTAAGGTTTGACGATTGATTTGACTTCTATGGACCACTTCGAAAAAAAAATTAGCCCCCATGTCCCTCGCAAAAATCCTGGCATTTTTTTTCTAGCGGTTAAAATCCAAAATGGCCGCCAACGCTATTTTGAAAATTAGATTTTGACCCAGCTGGGGAACCAGAGCACCTATTATCATGTTCAATGACACTTTTTCGGGTAAGTCGGCCCCAAGGATTCAGAATCTGACATTGGTTTGACGTCATGACATCATTTTCACACAGAAATCTAAGATGGCACCAGAAATCCAAGATGGCCACCAACACCAGTTTACAAAATTAGGTTTTGACCCTGACGGGGAACGGGCACCTATAATCGTGTTTAATGACACTTTTTCGGGTAATTCGGTCCCACAGATTCCGAATCTGACATTAGTTTGACGTTATGACATCATTTTCACGCAAAAATCCAAGATGGCCGCCGACGCCATTTTGCAAATTTAGGTTTTGACCCACACATGGGAACCATAGCACCTATTATCATGTCCAAAGACTTGTTTTTAGGGTAAGATGACACTGAGGATTTCGAATCTGACATTAGTTTGACGTATGGGTTCATTTCAGCCAAAAAGTCTTAGATGCCCCATTCGTTAGAGCTAGCTTCTTGAATGGGAGCACATAGGATGATGAATTAACACCTTATTTGGGTTATTCTAAAGTGTTCATGGATTGAGGTTCTGATTCGTGAATATGACATGAGAATCGTACTATAATCTGATCAACATTTTAATTACTACGAAATATTTACAGGAAGTGTCCTATGTCAAAGAAAAAGGGAACCTACAAAAATTAGCCTACAGTCTACCCTGTAGGCTTTGTATGAAATACAGGCTGTGTATGAAGTACCTAGAACACGGTGGTAACTAACAAGCTGTCCCGCTGGTTCACTTCCTAGACTGCATTATTATGGTCGGACAAGGATATTTTGTCGCCACAACTTTTCTTAACTTTCTTCTAGTGTAGAGTTTGTACTTATATATGCCTGCTGAAAGTTTATCATCGGCATCCAGTTCAATGAAAAATCATAAAACGTTTTGTAGACTAATTACACTAAACACAATAAATTAGTCCGAATTAGACCATTCTGCCTCGCTGGATTCCGAATCATCAGATTCTGATGAATCCTCTCTCCTCTGCACATAATCATTCTCCTCATCCCCTTTGACTTCATCTCCGTCGCTCTCATCTACCTTACTCTCATTTTCATCGCTCTTTTCAGCTGGCGCTGATACAGGTAGGTGCGTTGGGAGAGCAGGTCGTGTGTGGCAAACAGGGCGACAGTAACCACCCACCAACTCCCACCCATGCCCAAGAGGCGAGGGGTGGTGCTGTTTCGAGGGATGACGAATAAGATCTAAGTAGTTTGCGCGGAGGCAGTGTTGACGTAGGTTATCTACATTTGGAGGGAAACGGACAAATGATTTGTTCGTTAGTGACTTCTACTTCGCTGCACGGGCCTCAGCCATGGTTTTACTCTTTTTGGCGCCATAGATGACGTGTAGCGTGAACTGGAAGAGTTGCTCTGGCACTTCCTTCTCAAGGTCAAGGCTATCTCCACACCTTAAGAGCTGCTGTTGGGCCACAGGACTCTTCTCCACCCAGTCATACACCGACTTCTTACCCTTGCCGAAGAATCCAGAGTTTTGATGCAGAGATTGTCTACTCTGTTGGTTCCCTCTGCACTAATCTGTCAAACCAGCAAGCAATGGATAACTGTCTACAGCTTTGACCAGTCTGAGGCCGACCCTGTCATCTTACGCAGTCCTGTGCAAGTCAGGTCACAGTGGCCCGGTTCTTATCAATGCTGCAGATACTGAGGTCTATGTCGTAGCAGGTTTCATTTCGCGGCAGCTCCCCGGAATTCTGTGTATCAAGAGGAAGCAGGGTATGGTCTTATTCCGTAACCTTGTGACCGATGAGATGGCAGATTGCATTGTACAGCTGCACTGTATGACAGGCTGTGACGCCAACACTGGATTCTACGGCAAGGGTAAGAAGTCGGTGTATGACCGGGTGGCGAAGAGTCCTGTGGCCCAACAGCAGCTCTCAAGATGTGGAGATAGTCTTGACCTTGAGAAAAAAGCGCTAGAGCAACTCTTTACACCCCATGTTTTTTGGCGGCAAAAAGAGTAAAACCACGGGGCTCGTGCGGCGAAGTAGAAGTCACTAAAGAACAAATCATTTGTCCGTCTCCCTCCAGATGCAGATAGCCTACGTTAACACTGCCTCCGCGCAAACTACTTGGTATATTTTATTCGTCATCCCTCGAAGAAGCACCGCCCCTCGCCACTCGGGCATGGGTAGGAGCTGGTGGGTGCATGGTCACTGTCGCCCTGTTCGCCACACACGACCTGCTCTCCTAATGCACCTACTTTTATCAGCGCCAGCTGAAGAGAGCGATGAAGATGAAGTCAAAGAAGGGAATGAGGAGAATGATTATGTGCAGAGGGGAGAGGATTCATCAGAATCTGACGATTCGGAATCCAGCGAGGCAGAATGGTCTGATTCGGATTGATTTATTGTGTTTTGGTGTAATTGGTCTACAAAACTTTTTATGATTTGTCATTGAACTTTGATGCCGATGATAAACTTTTAGCAGGCATACGGTATATGAGTACAAACTCTACACTAGAAGAAAGTTATGAAAAGTTGTGGTGACAAAACATCCTTGTCCGACCATAATTCAGTCTAGGAAGTGAACCAGCGGGACAGCTTGTTAGTTACCACAGTGTTTTAGGTACTTCATACACAGCCTGTATTTCATACAACGCCTACAGAGTAGAATGTAGGCTAATTTTGGTAGGTTTCCTTTTTCTTTGACATAGGACACTTCTTGTAAATATTTCGTAGTAATTAAAATGTTGATCAGATTATTGTACGATTCTCATGTCATATTCACGAATCAGGACCTCAATCCATGAACACTTTAGAATTAGCCAAATAAGGTGTTAATTTATCATCCTATGTGCTCCCATTCAAGAAGCTAGCTCTAGCGAATGTGCCATCTAAGACTTTTTGGCTGAAATGAACTCATACGTCAAACTAATGTCAGATTCAAAATCCTTAGGGTCATCTTACCCGAAAAACAAGTCTGTGGACATGATTATAGGTGCTATGGTTCTCATGTGTAGGTCAAAACCTAAATTTGCAAAATGGCGTCGGCGGCCATTTTGGATTTCTGTGTGATAACATCAAACTATAATTTTTGTGGTCCATAGAAGTCAAATCAATCGTCAAACCTTACTAGCCAGAAAATGGTCACGGAACTCAGGTTTTGGACTTAACTAGTGTTATACAGACCGCACCCCTCGAAGATTCATCATGAGTCGTGATCATCTTGGTAGTGATCATGGGCGGCGATCGGGGGGAGGGGGGGGGGCTTGTCCCCCTCGATTTCTTTTTTTTTGGGGGGGGGGGTCGTCCCCCTCAAAGTTTTTAGTTTGGTATTTTTTAAAAATTATTTTGTTAGCGTTTTTAATTATCAAAATATAAACGTTATGTAAATAAATTACCAAACTTTATTAATGTGGCAGGGGGTGGGCTGGAAGATTTACAAATCACACCATCTACTTTTTAATAATGAAATACGTATCCTCTGGGTATTTTTCCACATACGGGAAAATTATCATTTCGAATTCAGAAATGTTATCACCCTTTCCCTCCCCTAATTTTTACATGAAATCTCCACTACACGTAGTGACAGCACAATATGCTTTACCCTAGACTTTGTGGAAACAACTATTTCTACGGCAAATGAGTAGAAAGTGCCCCGCCCCCTCCCCCGGCCAGTTTTACTGTTTATGGTGTCCGGATCGTGTTTTCATTATTTGCAAACGGACACACATAGTCACATACACAAACACACACATACACACAACACACACACACACACACACACACACACACACACACACACACACACACACACACACACACACACACACACACACACACACACACACACACACACACACACACACACACACACACACGCACACACACACGCGCGCGCGTGCGCCGTCTTTGTAGCAAACATGTAGGAAATTAGTACAGGCAGATTTTGAATGTATAGTCAAGGAGGCAAGGCTGCCACTCGTAGGGGAGAATCCCTACCGTAGGGAATTCTAGCCAACCGTAGGGAGTAGGGAATCCCTACGGGGAAAATGACCTTCCGTAGGGGAAAGTAGGGATTTTTGATGATTTGCAGGGGTTTTGACAATTTCCAAAAAATATTCTTAAATCCTCAAAGATTTTCTAAGAACTCCCATATCGTCTGTAGGCATCATTTTAGTAAATCCATTGCTGAAGTTGGTCACTTTATTACGAAAACCGTAACGCGCGC
The DNA here is from genome assembly GCA_001188425.1 of Eucidaris tribuloides. Classification (NCBI taxonomy): domain Eukaryota; kingdom Metazoa; phylum Echinodermata; class Echinoidea; order Cidaroida; family Cidaridae; genus Eucidaris; species Eucidaris tribuloides. Next base: position 9,348 of record JZLH01S0348045.1, read on the forward strand.
ACGCCGCAGTATGTGATCACAATGTCAACTTTCTCAATTAAAATAAATCTCTTGCATTTACTAAGGTTATTTTGTAGGGAAAAACGTACCTTCGTAGGGGAAAAGTGGATTTTTGTAGGTGAAAACATAGCTCCGTAGGGAAAAATTGGCCTATTGGGGCGTAGGGGAAAAGTAGTGTCCGTTGGGGAATATACGCATGCGGCGTAGGGGAAAATTAAAATTTTGAGTGGCAGCCCTGCAAGGAGGTATTAGACTCGCCTAATACCTCCTTGGTATAGTCATGGAGGCAGAAAGAGATTGATCCAATATGGTTCACTGTTCGGTGTAATTTTACTGGCGTTATTTCCTCGAGAATTGAGAGGATTATCACCCAAGTCGGGTTGCCATTTGACCAGCAGCTGCCAAGTTACGTGTCAAGAGAGTGTCTTGCAGGTAAACTTAAGCGTTAGACCTAAAATGACATCTGACCTTACCATGTGACCTCTGACAACACCACAACATGATGGTACCCCTAGTACGTCTATCGCCTAAGTTTGGTTACAATTGGATAAACGATTGGTAGTAAGTTATGTGTCATAAGAGAGTCTTGCATGTAGATAAACTTTAACGTTTGACCTAACATGGCCTTTGATCTCACAATGTGACATAATGACAGCACTACAACATGATGGTACCCCTAGTGCATCTATCACCCAAGTTTGGTTTCCTTGGACCAACAATTGGCAAATTACGTGTCATGATATAGAGTCTTGCAGGTAAACTTTAACGTTTTACCTCAAATGACCTTTGACTTTACAATATGACCTTCGATAGCACCAGTGGCGTAGCCAGGATTTGATCTTATGGGGGGGAGGAATATGCGAGGGAGCGGAGCGAGCGAGGGGGGAGGGTGTGGGAGGGGGTGTCCCCCGTCCCAGGGTGAGAGCTTTTGGATTTTTGATGCAATTAATCGTGCGATTTGGATTTGTTTTTGGCATGTTTTATCGACTTAAAACAGTCCTAGTGATTAAGATAAGGCAGTATATTCAGGGGCGGATTCAAGATTTTCAAATACGAGGTGCACAAAAAAATTGTGCTCAATATAGCCTACATAACAGGCGCAATTGCGAAAGGTCCCTTGCGGCCGGGATCCCGACTGTACTGTGGAAGCTCTACGGTAAAATACTATCCTTTCTGCTTTATCATGACTATTAGACGCCATTTAGTGCAAAATTCACTTTTTTTAGTCACATAATTTTTTCTATTCAATACAGAACAATACAATCACTAATGATGTTTGTGGCAAGTTAAGCCCCCAAGTAGATTGTGCTGTGGTCCAGAGACGAAAAATATAAAATCTAATATGCGAGCGAGCGTAGCGAGCGAGCCAAAAAAATCGTATTTTTACAACCAAACCATATAATTGTTCATAAAAATTCGCCATGCAAACACAGGAAAAAACCACATTTGGTTTTCCCCTCCGAGGAAAGGAAAAATTGCAGTTTCACCTTTACAAATCTACATATTTTGCTTATTTAGTGACAAATTGATCTGAATAATTAATCTGAACAATTCTTGAAACATTATACTACAAAACACTACTTATCACACACAATATTCTTTTTTGAAAATGTTGTATTGCAATTTTGCGCGCGCAGCGCGCCGAAAATATTCAGTTTTTGTACCATGGTACTACAAACATTTGAAGGCAAACAGTGCATCCCCCAAAATAACAACTTAAGAAAAATTCTTGTGTGATACAAGAAAATGACTTGTTTAAACACTGTCTGCGCAAGGCACTGCAAAAACATTAAACTTACACAACAATCCTTTTGTAGGCTTATTTCTGTTCTAAAAAAGTGCTTTAGAGACATGCAATTTGTCTTTGTGTTATGCGCTATATCACAAAATTTCATTATTTATTAATTATTATATTATTATTATTATTATTATTATTTATGTATTATTATTCATACTAGTATTCAATTTTGCGGTCGCGATGCTGCATGAAAATTGTTACCGGTAAACCGAAAATTTTGACATGTTTCTACCAACGGCTTATGAAAATATATAATCTAAATGCCGCGCCCTGATGTATATTGCTGTATCAACAGTAAGAAAAAGAAAAGGAAATGAAAGTGCGCTTCACCACAGGTTTTTTTTTGGCCAAATCTTAGGGGGCGACCGCCCTCATCGCCCCCCCCCCCTGGCTACGCCACTGGATAGCACAACATGATGGTACCTCTAGTGAATCTAGAACCCAATTTCAGTTTCCACTGGACCAACGGTTACTAAGTTAGGCTATGTGTCATTAGAGAGTCTTGGATGTAAACTTTAACTTATAAACAACAGTCTTGCAGGTACTCTTTAACAATATGATCTGAAACGACCTATGATCTGACCATGTGATCTCCGACAGCACTACAACATGATGGCACCCCTAGTGCATCTATCACTCAAGTTTGGTTGCCATAGGACCAACGGTTATGTGTCATTAGCGAGTCTTGCAGGTAAACAATTGTGACGGACGACGGACGGGCAACGGAATGACGCCATTTGGATCCCTTAGTCTTGCCTTCACGTCAGGTGGCCGAGAAAAAAAAATGAAAACAGCAAGGACCCAAGGCCATACCAATCTATAAGAATGGGGAAGCACAATAATGAGGTGATTATAGACCCATGCCTTCTTCAAAATTCTAGAAAAAAATAGTGTACTCACGTTTAACACAATTTCTTCATGACTGTAGTCTATATTTTCCGCGACACACAATATGGATTCAGACAAAAGCACTCTACCATACGCGTACGCAGGGGGGGGGGGGTGTTTGGGGTGTTCAAACACCCCCCTTTAGCCGAAGGGGAGTGTTAAACACCCCCAAACACCCCCCTTTTCACCCGAAATCACCCCCTTTTTTCACGATATCACCCCCCTTTTTCGTAAAAAGAGAGGTGTTTGAAATAATTGGGGGAAAATGTGGAACCTAGGATTTGGCCGCGGAAAAACACCCCCTTGGAAAAATCCTGCGTACGCCTATGCACTCTACTATACTCGCACTATATTAACGCTTGTCGACGAAATAACCAAGGCCATAGATGACCATTCATATACCGTTTGGTATTTTTATTGACTTTTCTAAAGCATTTTCAGTTTTATTCCAATAACAGCTTCATAACATTTAACGGGGTTTTGATTCTATTCTTTTGATTCCATTGCAATGGATAGTGCTCTAAAAGTTCATCGCGCATGAATTAACAAAGGCTGTTCTGAAGGTCGATGTCTATTTATCATTACGGCGTACGTGACTGTCGAAACTGATCAGTGGTCCAGGGCCAGTAGTGTTTTAACTTTTAAACGTGTTTGCTTCGTCCATCTGAGACAAAATTTTACACCATTTTAAAGGATAGATGCTCTTCTTTTAATTTATGATAATGGGCAACACAATATCTTATTTTCAAACTTGTTATGGTGGGTTTCGTGGTGACAGGTCACAATTTATAATTATTATTTCTTATAAAAATTGTAAGTTCAGAAAAGGTGACATTAAGTCTAAGATTTGAGGGCCAATTAGATATGCCTGTTTATGTAATGTAATTCTTAATCGTTGTTACTTAGACAAAATGGGAGCAGGCATGCAATTGACCAGAAAATTAGACTTTGAGGATAATTAGACAAAATGGTATTAATTACACCAACTGGCAATTAGACAAACTGACAGACTTTTTTTATAAATCAAACAGTAAATGGACGAACTGAAAATAGACGAAGTGCAAATTAGACCAACTGCACATTACACCAAATGCCATGTAGACCAAATGGGTAATAGACCAAATGAAAATTAGCCAAACTGCACGTAGACCAACTGGTTTTAAACTACGAATTATACAAAATGGCAAGAAAGCAATGTTAGACAAAAGGGCAACCTCACCAAATGGTAATAAGACCAACTAAGTGATGATTAGACAAAATGGGCATTTGACCTACTGGTTATTCGAATGACAATTGGGTTTAGCCCAAATGGTGTTGGCCCAAGTGGTATATTGCACCAAGTGATAGAATCTCCCCGTTTTTTGAATCGATAAATAATGCATAACACACAAACAGACAGACAGACAGACACACACACACACACACACACACACACACACACACACACACACACACACACACACACACACACACACACACACACACACACACACACACACACACACACACACACACACACACACACACAACACACCTCCCACTCCACCCACCACCCCCCCCACCCCACACACACACAGTGTACACACAGTCCCCACCGTTTTCTGAAAGAGCTACGTGCATACATGAACTAGACTCGATGCGCAATATTTCCCGCTCAATTCTAGTCACGTCGTTTTCATTTCTTTCCCGATGAAAGTGTAACTTGCCTTTCGATCCTTTTATGACGTCACGGATTATGGAATGAATTATATTTCTCGGGGAAAAGGGAGCATGCTGAAATGATGACTCGTGCACACACCAGTCTATACATTATTATTAGGCGTTTACTGTGAGGTCGATGCACACATATGGTTGTTTTATAACTTTATATGTATAGTCATACAGGGTGGCCCAGAAAGAACGCAACACTTGCGATCGCTAATTTCTTCTATATCATCGGCAAAACGTCATTGGCTTTTCTTTGGTTTCTTCTTTGGTTAGAACATACTTTTTCCAACGTAATGATACCAGGATCATTGAATTTCACCAGGCGTTTGGATCCTTGGGCATTTTTTCTGAGGCTATGTCATTTCCCAAATTTCTCAATTTTTCAACTCCACCGATCCTCGGCTCGGAATACCGAAATATTCTCTCTTTACATCGTGCCATAGAATAAGCTACGCAAAGAAACCGCAGGATTACCCTTGCTTTGATCAAAAATAAAGACAATGTCGTCGGTATAGAACGAGAAGGGCGTTAACGCAATACACATTGACAGCCAGAAGGGCGTTAACGCAATACACATTGACAGCCAGAAGGGCGTTAACGCCATTGACTATATACAGTGATAGCGCCCTTCTGGTTCTCAACGGATTCTGCGTTAACGCCCTTCTGGTTCTATACCGACGATGTGAAAAATTATGGTTTGTCTATCCAGCCGATTTTATGGCACGCTGCGACGAGAGAATATCTTGGTATTCCGAGGATCGCTGGAGTTGAACACGGTAGGAAATGGGAAATGGTATTGCCTCAGAAAAAAATGGCCTTAGGATCCAAACGCCTTACTAGAAATCAATGATCATGGTATCGTTTTGTTGGAAAGAGAATGTTCTCACCAACACAACAAAAACACAATGACATTTTGCCGATGATGGTGAAGAAATTACCGATTGCAGGTGTTGCATTCTTTCTGTGTCACCCTGTATGGCCAAATCCACGGTAATCACTTAGGGCTGCCTAGCCTATATGGCGGAACAAATTTCAAACAAATTGGCTTCAGATTGATTTAAAACTTAATGTTGTATTATTAAAAAAGAGCAACGGAACATATTATGACGAAAATTAGGATTTGGAAAAATTGGAAGTATGGGCGAAAATTTGAAGAGGGGGGGGGACGTCGAGTTCCCTGTTACGAATTGACCGGTGGGGACACAATATCAAATGCCCCCCCCCCCCCCCCACGCGATTTCGCACCTTAAAATAAGCCACATTCATTGGCACCTTAAACAACATGCCGGTGGGACTGAGGAACTTTTGTTTTTCTTATATCATTTATTTCCACTGGGCACGCCCTGGTTTTGAAACAGATTTCCTGTCGGGCACACCTCGAATACACATGGTCCCCCGTCCCCCTCCCTTATTTTTTTTTCTGGGGGGATCGTCCTCCTCGATTTTTGAAGCTTGATATTTTTATCTATTTTGTTAGCATTCTTAAAAGTTTTAGTTATCTGCTAACCTATAAAAAACAAATACGAAGAAGATAGATCATTTAACTTTGCATCATTTAACGAAGATATCATCGGAGAATATCATTCTTTCGTCCCCGCACTCGTAACATGAAATCTCCGCTCATGCCATCCCTCAGCCCCACAGGGCTCGATATTAGTATCCACCCGCCTCCCGGACGGGGGGGGGGGGTGGGTGATCTTTGCGTCGGGTGGGTAAATATGCTATATACCCGACCGGCTTGCAGGCAGCATTAAATAGATGTGGAATCTATATAAACTCCTCAAAAAAAGTTTGGAAATCTGAGTTTGATCGATTATATCTCCCGTTTGGTAGTAAAAATCAATGCAAGTATGGTATCATCGGAAAGATTATTTAATTGTCTTTAACATGATACCCTATTTATTATGATTATGCCATCTGGGAAAGGGCGGTATCTTAAAATGTGGTGTAAAGTGTAAATTGAAAAGCTGCAAAATGACCCAAATTCGGTAAGTCACCCAATTTTGTTGTTATTCATGAGTGAGTTCCCCATTGTCTCTTTGGTTGTTAAGCATTCTAATGTGAACACTGACATGGATTGAAACAAACACCTGTACAAGTAAGCTAATACCAAAACAACAAAAAGTGAAACAATAAACAAACAAACGTGTATGGGCGTATGAAAACTTGACATTAGGCATTGAATCTCACAGACCTTTCATTACATTAACACCACAAAGTAATAAAAAAAACTGGCAGGAGCTTGATTTGCATGGACTTTCTCAGAGAGAAGGTATCACGAGAATGGACTGGCCTGTCTGTATGCAGCCCAGATCTCAACCCCATTAAACACTTATGGGAACAAGTCGGGGGTGGGGTTAGGGGTTAGGGGGATGCACGAAAAAGAGTCACAAATGCCACGACATTGGCAGGTCTGCGTCAATTACTGATTGACGAGTGGAATGCCATTCCACAGCAACGAATCGCAACGCTCATCAACAACATAGGGAAGCAGTGCTAGGCGGTGGTGGAGGCACGTGGGTCGTCCACCCGATACTAAACTCTCTTTATGTCATTAAAATCAATGAACATTGATGAAATCAAAGATTCACGTAAAGAAAACATGAAAATCCATGCAAATCAAGCCCCTGTAACTGTTTTGTTACTTGTGTTAATGTGGTGAAAGGTCTGTGAGATTAAATGCCTGATGTCAAGTTTTTGAATGCCCATACATGTTTGTTTGTTTATTGTTTCACTTTTTGTTGTTGTTGTTGTTGTTGTTGTTGTTGTTAGCTTAGTTGTGCAGGTATTTGTTTCAATCCATGTCAGTGTTCACATTAGAATGCATAACAACCGAAGAGACATTGGGGAACTCACTTATGAATAACAACAACAATTGGGTGACTTACCGAACTTGGGTCATTTTGCAGCTTTTCAATTTACATTTTACACCACATTTTAAGATACCGCCCTTTCCCTGATGATAAAGTCCTAATAAGTAGGGTATCATGTTAAATACAATTAAATAATCTTTTCGATGATACCAAACTTGCATTGATTATTACTACGAAACGGGAGATATTACCGATCAAACTCAGATTTCCAAACTTTTTTTGAGGAGTTTAGTATTTGGGCAGGTAAATTTCCTTTCGACTGGCTAGTAGAAAAAAAAGCAAAGATCCACCCCCAAAACCCCTGGGTCAAAGTTGATATATGGGGGGGGGGGGTCAGCGGCCAAGCCGGTGTTGTGTGCATACGCCACCAAGGGTTTAGGCGTAAAGCGTATCGTATTTCGGCTGAGCAATTAGTTTCACTAACATAGGGGTGTTAATCCCGTATTTTTCTGAAATATTTAATTCTTACTGGGCGCTATCAAGTAATTATTAACCCCTATTTGCATGAGATTTTCTTTTCCTTTTTGTATTTCAGGAAAACACATGCATCTTGTTTAGGGGTATTTTGGAGCTTATGTGGTTTGGAATTTGTTAGGTCATGCATGCTACAACACTGGACTTGACTGCTCCCCCACCCCCTCCCCCGTGGGTCACTCACGTGTCATGATAACCACCCCGGATAACCACCTGTTGAGTGTGACTTTTCCCTTTAAATGATAGGGTAACATTGTGGAGCTTCAATAAAAAAATTCAAACTTTGATATCTGAGCTACATAGTAGTGTTCAAATGGACAAATAAGCACCCTAGAATACAAAAGTTTGGAAAGTTATGCTGCCAATGGCATGAATGGCATGAATAAACAATTTCTACTCCTGTGGATGACAAAATAGCCTAGATCCTCACACAGTAAGTCTATGGGAGGAAATGGGCAGGTGCATCTTCATGCTTGTAGATGTTCACTTTTTTAAAGCACTAAATCATCATTTTGAAATAGTTTTTTCAGGGCTTCATTTTTAGACCTTATCAAAGACACCTGGAGCATGGAGGATTATGTAGCTCACATTTTTTTTTTTAACTGAGGTAAATGTTAGCCAGTGGCTTTAAGCGATGTGATCCAGTTCACACCACACAATAATTAGTACGGGAGCAGATTCTGAAAAACGGCCTGGAAAGTGACTTTCGTGCAACCCACACTACATCTCAATTCTGACCCGATAGGATGGTAGAATAGACCCTATAGAACAACCCTAGGTACCTTGTAAGGAACACTTCACCAGAAATATCGAAAATAAAGAATTCATCTCAAAATGATTTGGTATATCTTGAGCTGTTCGTGATGAAATCTCCCGAAAATGATATCAAACATTAGAATCAACCTCTACTTCCAGTTGCATGATATATTTTATGCATGACCCCCTTGCTGACTTCACATTAAAGGTGATACGTCACATTATACAGGATGGCCAAGAGAGAATGCAACGCCTGCTATTGTTAATTTATTTAACATCATCGGCAAAATGGTCTTGATGTGTACATCATCATTTAGAACATTCTTTTTCCAACAAAATGATACCCTGTTCATTGATTTTGAGTAAGGCGTTTGGATCCTAGGACCATTTTTCTGAGCCAATGGTGATTCCCCAACATGCGACTCCTTTAAATTCAGTGGACATCGGAACGCCGAGATATTCTCTCAATGCGGCGTGCCATCTTGAGCAGACAAAGGACAGAATGCCCTCCTACTGTCATGCAATTTTATTCTATCTATTCTTATTCTATCTCGGTGTCCCTCGCGAGGATTGCTGTTGTTGGTAAAGGTGGCGAATTTGAGATGCGACAATGCCTCACATAAGTGGCCTACGGATCCAAATGCCACACTTAAAAACAATAATTATGATGCCATTTTGTTGAAAAAAGAATGTTCTATCATTAAAACAAAAACAATGACATGTTGTTGATGGCATTGAAGAAATTAACGATCGCAGGTGTTGCATTCTTTCTGGGCCTGTATAATCTCGGTTAAGTAATTTTGTTCTTTTTTAGTTCAAATTTTCTTTCCAGTATAAGTGCTAAAAGGATTTTATTTTAATTGAATTTTTAAAAATAATTTTATTATTAGTGTTTGATATGTTCTATAAGTAGATGTGTAATATTCTGTAAATCACATCATAATTTTCTTCACCTAATTTCAAAAGGTTCAAGGTATATTGATATACAATATGAGATGAGGTATTGTTTACCCCAATGCATTTAAGATTTGAGAAAGGAAGGCACATGGCTGAGATTTCCAAATGATTTATTTATTTTATTTATTCAAATATTTTGCCAGGGAGCCCATTCAACAATAAGTTGGTCTCCCATGTGGCCCTGGATATAAAACAAAGATACAAAAGTAGAACACACATATAAATTAAAAATTTCCTGCAAAATATACACAAAGTAATGATTAACACAAAGCAATTTAACACAAAATAATTACTATAAGAGAGTAGATATAACATAATAAATATAACAAAAATAATAGCTTAATGAATATTGTTCGAATGTATAGAAATCGTGGGGTATTTGAAAATACAAATTATGTTCGTAGTGTCAGTGAGAACAATTCTTAGTTTCAAAAAATATTAACAAACTAATATTTAACACAAAAAAAAATGAACATACCATATGTTACTAATGATTAACACAAAATAAAATATAAACGCATAATACACTACTTTCAGGAATAATAAATTCAGCAATAGAATTTTGTAAAAAGAAATTAAAAATTGGTAGGTATTGTTTGGTTCATAAATACAAATTTATTTAAAAAGTGTCTATAAAAACAAATTCCTAGTTAAAAAACAAATTATATACATAACAATAAAATGCAATTATACTAATTCTATGATAAAAATATTGCTTCATCATACGTTTAAAACTGTAAATACAAATTCATTTCAAGAGCGTCTATAAAAACACATTCTTAGTTTAAAAAAAACAAATTATACATGACAATAAAATGCAAATTATATCAATTCTATAATAAGAAATATTGCGTAATCATACGCTTAAAACTGTAAAGACTATCGATGACTTTCAGATCATTAGGAAGTGAATTCCAAACAGATATTGCAGAATATATGAAAGACTTTTTAAAATATTCCGTATCACCAATGGTTTTATAAATCCTGCCAAAAAAGTTAACTTAGGAGTTACCTTTGACCAAAACCTTTCATTCCGCCCCCATATTAATAGTATCTGTCGTAAAGCATCCTTCGCTCTTAGAAAAATTGGTAAAATTAGGAAATGTCTCACTAAGTCATCAACTGAGATTTTCGTCCATGCATTTATCAGTTCCCTCCTGGACAGTTGTAATAGCCTGCTCCATGGAGTCCCGGAAAAAGATATGGCCAAGCTGCAGAGAATTCAAAACTCTGCAGTACGCCTAGTTTCCCTCACCAAAAAACATGACCATATTACACCAATTCTTAAACAGTTGCCTTGGCTCCCCATTAGATTTCGCATTCAGTTCAAAATTCTTCTTTTGACTTTCAAATCTATACATGGTCGTGCCCCAAATTATCTTTCGGAAATGATTCAGTTATACAAACCCAACAGGTCCCTTCGTTCTGCCAATCAAATCCTTTTGACTGTTAAAAAAAGCAAAAACAAAATATTTCGGTGATAGGTCCTTTTCATGCTCCGCCCCACACTTATGGAATTCTCTCCCAGCCTCAATTCGTTGCATCACTGATATTACTTTGTTCAGGTCGAAATTAAAAACACATCTGATGGAGAAGGCATTTTCAACATAGTTCTTAAATTGTTCTTACACCTTGTATCTTAATGTATGTTTAATAATCTTTAATTTTGGCTGTCATCAAGTTTTGTTTGATTTTCTGTATAATTGTAAAGCGCTTTGATATATATTTGTTATGAAAAGCGCTATATAAATAAAAGTTATTATTGTTATTATTGCACTTAGGTAGAATCAGATTGCCATTATTTGAATATCTTGTGTTGTGAGAATGAATAATATAAGTGTTTAAAAAAGTGTCCTTAAAAAAGTTGGAAGATAAATCATGCATACACTTATAAATAAATAGACTTCTAAAATAAATAACACGCTTATGAAAAGGCAACCAATTGAAACGCTTAAAAAGAATGACTGACGGGGTATAAAAAATAGCATTTAAAATAATTCTTGCAGGACGTTTTTGTAAAACCTCAAGTTTATGCACATGTACATCATATCACGACCCCCATACTTCACAACAATAATCAAGCTGACTTTCAATTAAACAATTGTAAAATTAATTCAGGGTCTCAACTCCGAGAAATTTCCTAATACGTCTTGAAATATACAAACTTGTAACTACTTTTTTACATATATAATCTACGTGATCGTGCCATGATAAACATTCGTCAATAATGACACCTAAACATTTCGTTGTTCGTACTCGTGACAATGTGGTACCGTCAAAATTTAATGATACATCAGAATTATGTCCTTTGTCATAAATTGATATACGTTGCTTGGTTCCTATGATCATAAAATGGGTTTTTTCAATATTAAGACTCAACTTGTTAAATTTTAACCAATTACTTACATTATCCAAATCCTCTTGTAATTTACATAATAATTCCTGCTGATTCGATCCACAAAAATACATCGTCGTGTCATCAGCATACATCGTAAGACTACTATTTTTCAGAGCATTGGGAAGATCATTGATCATGATGACATTATTAGTCATTGTTTCCTTTGAAATTAAAAAGAACTGGCTCTGATTCTTCAAATGGTCTGGAGCAAATTTAGGAAAACGGTGGAGGAAGCTTGTTTCCGCGCATACCCGAACCATGATTGTACCCTCTAATATCACAAGCCATAAAGGACAAGCTACCGTTTGTTATCAAACTACAAGTTCGATGACAATTTTTAAATATTCTAACTCAAAGATGATATTATTCTATTGACAGGATCGAACTCCTTCTAATACTTAAGTGTTGGTACCCATGATTCTCCGACACGTGCAGTCTTCCCATACAAATGAATTATGAAGAGTATTTATAATCCTTGCTGATTTGTAACTTCTGTCTATAAATTATGATTAGTGAAATTATTATTGTACTATGTAAGTCCAGACTTTATCGTAAAACGGTGATGTCTGTCGAACTTCTCATAATAATCACAGAGCATTTTCACCCAGTATTTAAATC
>JZLH01S0348064.1:1116-11922 GCA_001188425.1 Eucidaris tribuloides
AGGGGAAAACATAGCTCCGTAGGAAAAAAAATGGCCTATTGGGGCGTAGGGGAAAAGTAGTGTCCGTAGGGGAAAATACGCATGCGGCGTAGGGGAAAATTAAAATTTTGAGTGGCAGCTCTGGTCCGAACCAGCCGGGGGTGGGGGGTTCTGTCATTACAAGGTGGTCACCATGCTCGAAAAGAAAAACGCGTGAAAAGGGATGTGTTTCACAGTAGGTACATGCCGGTTTCACGGACGGACGATGCACGCGCGTACAGCGAAAAGGGAATCAAAATCGCAAAAATAAAAAGGGAGGTCTATGCTTTTATTACAGCTCGATTTAAAAAACACACACACTTGTTTAGGGTGTGGGGACTTGGGAAAACATGACAAATTACTTGTTTAGGGCATTTTGATATCGAAGGATAATTACTTGTTCAGGGTCCATTTTGAAGTGCCCCCCCCCCCCCAAAAAAAGTCTAAAGAGAATGCGACAAGCAATCTGTAACAGTCCTCGGGCTCAACGTTATTCATTTTTAGTATTTGGAGCCTTCGAGCATGTTAAAATTTTGACACACAAGAATTAATTAATGACGTCATATCAATTTTGATAACAAAATGATGCAAGCAATCATATCTACATATTGCCTAACAGAATAGAAAAGAATAAAAATGTAGGAGTCATCTGTCATTCTGTAGTTTTATGACCGATTTGAAAATGCTCGTTTAGACTATGGTCCCGGAAAAAAGGCGTAGCACGCGCGCACATGAAAATGCTCAAACTGGTCTGGAACGTAGGCAAAATTAAGATGAGGATATTTGGAGCATTTTAAGTTGTCACGCAGACGTATATACGCGTCCGTTGTGACGCGCGCGCGGACATGCCATACTTTAAACGTTGACCCTTGACCTGAACTTATTTTTGCCAAATACATGGTTATGTCACTTCATGTATGAGATGTGACAAAAAAATGATATTCGCATATGACGTCATAGATGACATCACAGATCACTGATGGCATTGTCAATGAAATGTAGAAGGATCGAGATATTGCCATTGGACATTACCATGGAAACTTTCAATTGAGCAAACCCAATATTTTTATTGGGGCGACTCGCCCCCCCCCCCTCCCCCCGATCGACGCCCCTGGTTCCAGTTGCAATTTCCCATGACTTACTGAATTTACTGGAAAAAGTCCAAATTTTCATATTGAAACTTATAAAGGATCCACTGGTAGAAATCTCTACTGGTTTTCTCTACTAGTTTCTATGGAAATTGGTAATATGACATTAAATGTATTCATATTATGATGCCTACATCGTTCTCTTGTTTTTGTAAATTTGATGAATGATTTTTCTTTTGATTCATTTACATTTATTTCATGAACATCACAAACATCTACAGTTGGCACTCTACACGTATTAGTATTTTCTTGTTTGTTTGTTTTTTTAGACCATCAGCTTTTCATATTTCCCTGAATAAAAACTGGAAACGCCCCCGTCTGGATTTCATCTCAAGCCGTTAGTTTCGATTCCAGACTATACGTTGGATACCTTCATCCACTGGTTGCTGCACACGATGCCCGGACCCGGACACGATGTAGTCAAGACTGTTCGGCTTGCAGAAAATGTTTTCTAGTGACAGCATAACTCTCTAAAGTTTTGTGTTCCAGGTTATTTATCTATTTCTTCAAACACAATAATGTAGATCAGATATCAAAGTTTGACATCAGAAATGGGGCCCTTTTGACCGTCAAGTGCCCCTATTTTTAATGCCCCTATTCGTTTTGCTGCACCTTTTTCTTATTCATTGAAGTCAGAGGATGCCGTTTTTCCTACGGCATTGGCAGTAGAACAGTAACAATCTAATCAAAATTTATTTTTATTTCCTAATTTAAACAGCTTGAAGATACAAACATTGAAATTATACATTATCTACATGATCTATGACTTTAAAAAAATCATACATAATCAACTTCATTGCATACGACATGTATGAGTATCTAAACCAAAATAATACAACAACTTGGGATTCCGTTGAGTAAAAACAAATAGGCAAAGCCTCAAAGAAACGCAATCCACATGGCGTACACTCACCTTGTGGTGGATCCCTGTAGTTCTCTACGCGCATGCTCTGATCGCCGAAGCCAACACTTGTATGTGGCAGCGACAGCGAATAGTTCGTATAGCGTAGCTAGTTCCACGTCGTCCAGGACGTAATCGTGAAACTGTTACGTTAACCTCCTTAACCCTAATTAGCCCGGGCTGCCCGGGCTTTTTTAAATTGCATAGCCCGGGGGGTGCTAATTTTGCCCCCCCCCCCCTTCAGATCTCGGCCGCGGATCGCGCGATCGCAAGACTTGAAAGTAATGCTCGGTTCACACTGCCGATCTGCCAACTCGATGAGGCCCGATCAAGCCAAGTTTTGGCCATTTCGGTCCAGTTCGGCCGGTAATTGGGGCTCAATCTACCATGATCGGCACCCGTCTGCCTTGATCGACATCGTTCTGGTTACCTACTCGAATATTTTTGACCGCCAAAAAACATTCGAGTAGGGAGCCAGAACGTTGTCGATCACCCCGATCAAGGTAGATTGACCCCGATTACCTTGCCGAGCGAGACCGACCAGGCCCAATATTGGCCTGATCTGGCCTGATCGAGTTGGCAGATCGGCAGTGTGAACCTATAAGGCCCTGGTCACACTAGCAGTTGCGACTACCTGCGATTGAGTTACGACGAGTTATCGCAGGTGATCGCCAGTAGTTGCAGCAGATCGTGCGATTTATCGTACGAAAACCATGGAAATCACTTGTGATCGCAGGTGATGGTACGATCGAAAATAGGTTTTCAAACCGGTTTGAAAACCTGGCTACGATCAATTTGATCGCAAAGAGGTGGCAAGCAATCGCCAGTGATCGTGCGGACATCGTGCCATCACCGTACGATGATCGTGCCACTAATCGAACTTCCAAGAGCGAATTTGCAAAGATACGAGAAGTGGTAAACTGATCGCGGGTAGACGCACGTCAAGGTAGCTCATAAAATATGATCCTGACTTGCGAATACCTGGAATGTACTAATGTATTTTTTCTGTTGATATTTGTTTTTGCTGTTTGTTGTTGCTTTTTAATAAAGTGAATGTCATTCTCGGGATCAAGTCCGGAATGAACTTCAACATCATTTTGTGCATCTTCGACGGAGGCTTCTTCTATTTCCTCCGCTACAGGCTTCGCCCGCTTCCTGAGCTTTCTTGGAGGCATGTCTGAATTATACTGTACATGTAATGTACGAGTACATGTGGTCTCTCTGAACATTGATGGTGCATGTCAGAAGTGAACACTGATTTATATAGCAACGTGAATAATGAACGTAAAATAAATATTTTCCTTTTGTTGAGGTTGTTAAAAAGCATTCCATTCACACCTTCTTTTCACAAACGCATAATTTTACATATCGAAATGCCAACCGTAGCATCGTTTGAAACCAGTGAACGCACGACGTTCGTACGATGAGCAGAAGTAATCGTACGATTAGCTACCATTCATCGCAAGTGATCGCACGAATACCTGCCACTAGTCGCAGCTAATCACCCGTTTGTGAACCATTAGCCGTAGGTAATCGCACATTTGCCCACCATTTGTCGCAGGTGATCGCACGACTGGCTGCGACTTGTCTTAGGTGAACGTGCAACTAGTGGTACGATTAGTGGTTGATATTCGTGCGATTACCTACGACAAGTGGCAAACAGGTCGTACAAGTGTGACCATATATACAGCACAAATCGTGCGAGTTACTTGCGACCTGGCTGCGGAGGCCCTTGTCTTACGATTCATTTGATCGCAGGTAGTCGCAACTGCTAGTGTGACCAGGGCCTAAAAAGTCAGCGAGCGACGCGGTCAAAAAATTTCGCGCGCGCGATGCGGACTGTCAGCGAATTGTCGGGGGGGGGGGGGAGGCGGGGGGCTATTTTAGCCCCCCACCCCCCCCTCGTGCCATGTTAGGGCGCAATTTGGTTAAAACGGTCCGTTGGATTGAATGAATAGCTGCTATTATACGGTCTTCCTTTCATCCTGTAAGATATCTGTAATTTTCAAAAAACAAATGAAAACTGTGCATAAAACGAAAGCAAAGTTTGGTAATTGAAGAAAAAAAAAACACCAAAGGATACGCCAAGGATGATCGTACCTGAGAATCTTGGTTGGGATCATAATGGTAGATCTTTGTTGTGGTGACATTTTGGGGCAGGCAAGAAGAGGCAGGCAAAGTGGGAGGTGGATGGATGATATCAGAGAATATGGCAGTGTGACATGGAAACAAATGGTTCAGAATAGATTGAAATGGAAAATTAATGAGAGGCCTTCTTTCAGAATTGGAGAAAAATAGGCTAGATAGATAGATAGTCTGCAAAGTCTTGCAGACAGACGAAAAAAAACTATGCTTGGATTTTGCAAAATCACTTGAAAAGAATCCACTGTGTAAGGAGTGGTTGCCGGTCAAACAAAATACAAACTATTCATTGAGAAGAAAAATTGAGAACAAATACAGGCCATTTCCGATTAAAACTGCCAGTCTTCAAAGTAGCGTATTGCCATACAGGGAGGCCCAGAAAGAATGCTACGAGTATAATCGCTAATTTCTTCACCATTATTGGCAAAATGTCATTAATTTTTATTTCGTTGGTTAGAACGTTCTTTTTCCAATAAAATGATACCAAGATCGTTGATTTTGAGTAAGGCGTTTTGATTCTAGGGCCATTTTTAGGAGGCAATGCAATTTCCCAAATTCGCCAATTTTTCTACAGCGGCGGTCAGAAGAACGCCTAGATATTGTGGCCTCCGACTTGCCATACCAGACAACGCGATGACAATGGAGGTGTTAAGATAGCATCGTCTTCTGTTATGAAGGCCGAGGCATTCCAGGCTTTCATAAAGAAGACATGCCTAGCTACATCTCATTGCATGCGCGGTTTTCTGGTATGTGGGGCTGGCATTGGGCAAGTCGGAGCACAATATTCTAGGCGTTCTGATGACCGCCGCTTGTAGAAAATTGGCGAATTTGGAATTGCATTGCCTCCTAAAATGCGCACCCTTAGAATCAAAACGCCTTACTCAAAATCAATGATCTTGGTATCATTTTATTGGAAAAAGAATGTTCTAACCAACAAAATAAAAATTAATGACATTTTGCCAATAATAATGAAGAAATTAGCGATTATACACGTAGCATTCTTTCTGGGCCACCCTGTATATTAAAATTCTAAGTGAATACTTCAAGACTGATGATGTGTATGTTGTTGTTCACACATTGAACAGTTAAATGTCATAAATACTTAAATGTATCAACAAATGTAAACAAGAACATGAATTCATGTATATCGTGAGACGTTTGCATACTGAAGTTACATTTCTTTTAAATAACGTTGAATTGTACTCATTAAATCGCCTCATTATCATATTCATATCAATTGTTTTAATGCCAAGACAAGATTAGTCCAAAGATTAGATTAGACATATTTACAAGTTAGTTCTCGAACCTCATGCATTCACTTACAGTGTAAACACTATTATACTCTATACTTTTCAGATTAATTTCATTGAATCAATTTAATTCGTACTTTCAAATATTATGTACAATGCCAGTTTCGTTTATTCATTGTGTATACACATGCACTCTATACTTTTTCACTTTAATTTCATTGAATCAATTTAATTCATACTTTCAAATATGATTATGTACAATGTCATTTCCATCGTGTAATAACCGTAATTCTCTTATGTATCATAAAACAGTAAATTTAGATATTTTCTCTACCCTCCCAATCTCCTTTATTTTTATCTTATGTTCAATATCTTTTGAATTTTATTCATAGTCTAAAATCATCACACTGGGAGATTTGTATACAACAGAACAATTTGAGTTATATGTATAATTTATTGTTGTTTGTCTGTATGTGTTATTTGTGTATTCTTGTGGTTTTGTGTGCGTATGTGTCATGGGTTTGTGTGTAATTGTGTATGTTTGTGTGTTTCTGTGTGTGTGTATGTTTCTTTGTGTGTTGTTTGTGTGTTTGTGTGTAATTGTGTGTTTATGATTGTGTGTGTGTGTTTGTGTGTGTCTGTGCGTTTGTGTGTGTGTCTGCACACGAGTGTGTTTGTGTTTTTCTGTGTATCTGCTGTCTGTGTGTTGTTTCTTTGTGTGAGTGTTGGGATGGATGGTTTAATCTCTTAGTTTCCGTATTAAGTTTTGTTTGTGTGTATGTCTGCATTGCTTGTTCTTACCTTGTTTGCGCATTTAAGAGTTGTATACACGTCTCCCAGTTTTATACTATATTATTTTACTTGATAATTACCACAACACCCCTTCACCTCTTAATAAATATCCTTTCGAAATTTTTGACGGAGAGAAATTATTTGAAATTATTCTAAATTATTTAAATGTTACTCTCTAAAAAATAATGAGTGAACTTTTAAAAAGAGTGAATTTGAAGTGAAAATATGGGTTTTTCACTCATTTCGGAGGGATCACTTGGAGATTTCTAGTGATCCCTGAGGTCACTCCGAAATGAGTGACAAACACACATTTTCACTCCAAATTCACTCTAAACTCACTCTAAATTCACTATTTTCTAAAATCAGTCCTCAAATAGTGAACATTTTCACTTGTTCTTTTTTAGAGAGTACTCTTGCCACATCATACATTTATAAGTACATGTATTTAAATAGAAATTCAAGTTTAACTTAAGATTTGATGAATTGATGAATTTGAATTTAAATTATATTTTTAAAAATAATTTTATTTGATTTATTGTGATACTCTCGTTGTGTGCCTTTTTTTTTTTTTACTATCGATGTATTGCTTAATCATTACTTGTACAATTTGAAAATCATGCACCGTCAAGTTAGCTCTTGGCTACCATGTTTGATTTTAAATAAAACCTTTATTGAATTGAATTGAATTGATAAAATATTGGGGGAATAATATTCTTCATGAACAATGAAGCTCTGTTTCTTTTACAATTATAAAGTTGTTATGTTTAACTGTTGTTAAGAAATTAATAGGACATGCAGTGCATTTATTTTTCAATCACTTGCAATGTGCGAATATTCATGAACGAATATATAATCCATTTATCCAGAATATTCATTTATTGATTGCTACGAAAACTATATTTTATTTGTCAAATAACATATTGTCACTACTCAGGTGAAAAAGAATACTACTTACAAAAACATTGTTTAGAAGAAATGCCACTCAATTAGCTTCTGCAAATTCAAGGCCTATAGAAATGGAACAGAACATTTGGTGAGAAGAAACTATCTTCTCTCACGAAAATATTCATATTTTGAAAATGTTGATTAAATTTTTGCTTTTGTTGGTATAATCACCAAATATATCGTATTAAAAGTAGCCTACGGTATGATACACCGGCAGGTTACCTTTTGCAAAAGTTTCTCACATTTTCACATACAAATTACTGTTTTGAAAAAAAAATGCCATCCAAGTACCGAGTAAAGAGAAGACCAATTTCCAAGCTCCAAAGTCTGTTGTAGAACGCAAATCAAAGTATTAGACGTCATGATATGAGGTACCTTTTCCAGAAGTTCGTATTTGATACGTGATTCTTCAACAATCAGCCAATTTTTTTTTGTGAACTTTGTATGTTTTTACAGTAATATGATTTGCAAAGTTGTGTTGGAACTCTGTAAATGCAGTTTGAGTATCTGATAAATGAAAAAAAAATGGAAAACAAAGACAAACGCCTAGATTGATTAGTTTGAGAAGCGAGCTTTTTTGTTGAGGGTGTATTTTCTACATTGTATCCATTTTTTATCCATTTTCATCAATTCATTGATTATTTTCTGCAGATATGCGGACATTTTTGTATTATATTCTGGGATGATTGAAGAGCATCCTCTGCCCATTTTTTTTTTTGGGGGGGGGGGGAGGAATGGGGATATATATTCCCTTATCTCCTCAGAACAACACCCATGGCCGGAAACACGGTCCGATCCGCAGAAATTCAATTTTCACTTGATGATTATGAATAACGGTCTGGCAATCAGACTACTAAAACTATTCGCGTTACGTGGAGGAATGGAATGTGGTTGGCGGAATGGTGAGTGCATTACCAACGTTGACCCAGAGCGAAAAACATGAGCTCTTGCACATCACGGAGGTCATGTATCCTTCGTAGATCCATATGCCAAAGTTGACTACACCACCATCTTCAGTACCAACAGCTTTGTATGCTTCTCTCTCCTGGACAAGATGTCTTTCTTCTGCGGCCTGCCTGTTCCTGTTGAGACACCAGAATGTGTAACGTTGACAGGGGTTTCGTTGCGGGTTTCGTTGTAGCGATACGTGTAGAAGTTTTAGCGTGTATGATTTCCATGCCATTCTCCTCCGGCGCAGACTTTCATTTTCGGGGTAGATCTGATCTAGCATTAACAGCTACGTCAACGTCAGCAAAAACGCACACCACCAGCGGGACTTCCGCAAACTTCACAGCTCACAGTGGACTGTATATCTACTTTCACGATGTGAATATACCGAGGAAACTGCGATCTGTAAGTATACTGTCACCAGCATGTGTATCGTTCCCGATATCGTTAATATTGTAACTTATCAATCATGGAGATTGGAGAGCATGTCAAAATAATCCTATCCCTAAGCTTCATATATCATCCATCAATAATCACATATAGTAGGCTGATTACATTACATTTATATCGATCCCGGGATATCGATCAGCTGTTTGCGACTACAGTAGAGTCCAGTGTTGTAGTCGAGTCCGGTGTCACCGGACTCGAGTCCAATTCGATGGACTCGGCACTCGGACTCGGTGTCGAATGGCAAGGTTTTAGTTCTAGTTCGATGAGACCTGACACCTCAATGGGGTATCTTTTAATGTGACAATTCTGATATCTTCTTAACTTCTCAGATGGAGAAGTTAAAGGAAGATATCAGAATCGTCATCGTCAGAAAAGACACCATCATGGTGTCAGATCTCATCGGACGTATTTGCATAGTTCTGGCAGAGATTGAGCGATGTTATTGTTTTGTCAACTTAGGAGCTAACTTTGTGGATACCTTGTCAGTTGTCATTACGGGAAAGAAGTTGGTACTCTGTACTCCTGTATTTTCTACTTAAGGATCTACCTTGTGCTTTGCTTATATATATATATTTTTTTTTTGATATACACAAGATCAGATGAATATGATTGAATTGAATTGAAATCACATTTATTTTCTGCATGAAACAATAAAAAATGAACAAATGTAAGCAGAAATATACAATGTTTACATTATATGATTCGATATGATGATTCTACAAATAAACCATCTAAAATTGTCATAATATACATTGGTATGAGCTCAACAAATGAATTCGAAGAATTGTAAATTTCTTTTCTACTGTCATATTACTCCCATTTCTTTCAAATAATGATTTCATATTGTTAATTTGTTATGAATATCTTACCCACAAACACATGAAGTGGCACCAAAGCTATTGTCTATTGATTGCTAATTTGCGGGAAATGTAAGATTTAAGTGGAGATAAAGCGTCACCAGAGAGAAGTGATAGGTTTGAGGCAGGGTAGGAAATAAAATTTTATTTTGAATGGCTACTTTCAGCCCGAGTTTCAGGCCTGAAATTTTAATGATGCCAGTATGTTATGAATTGAACCAATTGAGGACTATTTTGTGATTTTGGGGGGCTATTTTGTTAATTTTGGGGGCTAAATCGCCCTCAGCCCCAGGGTATTGACCACGCTGGTTTGGAGAGAAAACTTATGCCTAAAACATACTTTTAAAGTAAGCATTTTTTTCTCGAAAAATGAGTATGTGTTATACTTTTAGTCCACGTCTCCAATTCATCTTCCGATATGTACTGTATAATGTATCTGTACATGTTGGTGGTGACAGCATAGATGTCCAAAGTTTTGTGTTCTACAACTTATAAGGGTGTTTATTTGTCTAAAGTATATCTGTAGATATACTGATATAGGTCAGATATCAACGTTTTACAGTTTTTTAATGGGGCTTCCACAAGTTAACAGTGTCTTTAAATAGTAAGGTGGGGATGGAGGGTAGCACCACGCCAGTTTGGAGTCCTTTAGACATAGAGTCAGAGATTTGAGCTCCGGAATTATTCAGAAATTACTACGTGTAATTTTAAAATAATCTTCGCTCGCTCGTGATAGATTTGATGGTTTGATTGTGTCCTCTGATGATTGAAATTATCTTTCTGTACAGTTTGATATATATTTGTCGAAATGACCAAAACTTAGTCAGGACTAGAAATTAATTTAAATTAATACTTATTGCCCCTTAGTTCTCAGGTTCGCATATTCAAGACAAATCTTCCCAGGCTCAATACACTTTTAACCAACCAGTGTAGTGATTATATTGATATATTTTTAAACCCATGATTTGGTTCTTGAGGCATTTTTTTTTTACTTCTCCCAGTCATATCACTGCCCTTTATTTGAAATCCTCGGAATCGTTGTGTGTAAGGTGAAACACTAACTTCATAGTGACATTTATTATAGTTTCCAAGTTATATTGCATTACCATAAATAGTGTTCTTCGACAAATTATCGCGTGTTTGGTGACAGTCGTGACACAATTTTGATGTTGTTAATTTGAAAGCACAGCTAAGTAAACTTTAAAAAAAAACAGCATTATCAATGTCTGGATATATCGCACGTCCAATGTCAATGTCAATGTCAATGTCAGCAATGTCTACAGAATATCCCGTTAATAATTGCAATTTGGCAGTGACGATTTACCAAAGTATAAAAACGGACATCAGATACGATT
>JZLH01S0348083.1:0-11217 GCA_001188425.1 Eucidaris tribuloides
CATGGAAAACCTCTTTCTTTCTCCAAATTTTTACATTTTGAAAGGAAAGAACACAAAACTCAGAACAAAAGTTGACACAAAAACACAGAAACAGCGAGAAATATTTGTTTCAAGTATGTAAATGGAATTGTCGTTTTTTTTCATGTTTACAAAGTCTGTGGTAAAACGGAATTTCCATTTTTCAGACAAGTTGAAACGGAATTCCAGATTTTTGGAAACGGAAAAGGCCTTTTCTGGAAACGGAAAATCACTGTCCCTACAAATGGATGAGACAAGCACAAAAATAAAAGTCATCAGTACTAGAACGTGCATATAGTGCAAATTATTGTTATAGTGTCTTGGTATGTCTAGGGTTACCTCTCAGAGCTCCTCCATATCCGCCAGTCCTCCTGCAATCTCCGGACTACGACACAAACTTTACTCACCATCCCAAGAACTAGAGCGACAGCTGGACATAATCATCGTACCTTCACTATTGCGACACCACAATCCTGGAACAGTACCCCCCCCCAAAAAAAATAAAAATAAAAAATATCCAATCAGCAGTTATCATTGACCTGTTAAGAAACTGTTAAAAACTCATCTGTTCCAAAAGTAAAATTTCCAGTAATTACATTAAGTTTAATTTTAATCTTAACATATATTTTTGTTTAAGGTTAACTCTTAACGTTCCAAAGTCGCAGATCTGCACCAAATAATACACATAAAGTCCACACAGGTTGAAATCCTCTGGCATGTTAAGAGTTAATATGTATATATGTGTATTTTGTTTTATCTTTTAGTGATCGTGAATTCTGTAATCTCATTGGTCAATCATCCACTGAATATATCCCGTATTCCGTGAATGAGATCATATTGTGCGCATGCGCTAAATCCGCCCCTGAATATTTCCTGTATTCTGTGATGCTGACGTCTTGCTGCGCGCTTATATTCATAGACTTACATTACAATGCGGCGCGTGAATATTCCGTCGCCGTATTCCGTGATGACGTACAGGCCCCTGCATTATCACAGCTACATTAGCTATGCGTAGTTGACAATGCGCATAATTAGCCATATGCAGACAACAACTGTCATTGACGGCCGGCGATTTCAACTTTAATCATGGAAAGAGATCATGCAGAAAGGGTGAATCCCGTATGACATTAAATTACAGAATTCATGTAGATTTACACTTAAAAAGATAAAATCGTTACCCCCTGCTTGTTCTTATGAAATACGGGAAATATCTTCGGTCTGGTGCCATATTCCATTTGACTCTGGCCTCATGGAATATGGCACCAGACCGTAGATATTTGCCCGTATTTCGTGAACAAGCAGGGGGTAACTAATAGTATTTGTGTAAATGTAAGCGCTTTGAATCAATTTGAAAAGGCGCTATATAAATATTAGATATCATTATTATTATTATTATTGTGACTGTTCTCTTTCCAACAGCCGGGGGCAGTGTTCCGTCACCTTTCGATTGTTTCCTGGTAAACCGAGGCATGAAGACCCTCCACATTAGGATGCAGCAGCACTACAAGAATGGCCTGGCTGTCGCCAAATTCCTGGAAAGGAACCCACGAGTCAGGAAGGTCATATACCCAGGTGGGTAGAAATAGATTGTGTAGATATTTACAGAGTTTCCACTGTCATGGAAGAGCCTGAAAATTCATGGTAAAAATTATGAAAAATCATGGATAACACGTATGGTCACAAAACTGTCCAAAATAATGAAAATTCATCATGCAAATCTTGACGATTGGAAGTAAAATCAATACATTGGACTACACATTGTCAATGCAAAAATGATTGAAAATTGGGTACAAAATGCAACTATTAGTGGACAAAATACTACTTTGATTCATAATATTTCAACTAAATGTATACTTACCTTTGCAGGCACAGTGTTTAATTCCTTGAATTTTGCTGTTTACCTTCTGTTCCACTATTCTTCCTTTGCCTGCAAGCTACCATTTTTGAGAAATTTGATCCCGATTGATTGCACTATTGCTATCGTATTCGGCTAGAATAACAGCTTGCTATAGCACGAGTCCATCAATTTCTTCAGAGAAATGGCAGAGGGAAAAATTGGTAACAAAGAAAATACACATAGTGAATGGAAAGAGAGAATATTTCAGAAAGGATTTAGTCTTAAGTTTATAAAAAAATAGTGGGATTATTGCCACACTTTTCGCATTTTGCCCTTCATCATGGTGGGAATTTTGCACAGCAGTGTAGTTCCATGTATTGAAAATTTTGTTATGACTTTATTTCTAGTTTTCTCGCGACGGATATCCAAGCACCATCTGGTTTTCAATATTGGGTAACCGGTTATCCCCATACTCGACCTAATACATACATGTGTGAACTAAATCCAGCAAGACTTCATCTGGTCTCCATTAGCATTTTGTGGATAAAATTAATCAACATTTTGCTTTCAATTTGATGTTCAAATATAACTGTTTATCCACAAAATTACCTCTTCAAAACAATAAAATTTAATTGCAGAGTGCATCAAACAGGGTTTTTTTTCATACCTTAGATTCCAAAATTTCCCACTGAGGGGGCTTGGTCACTTTGCTCTCTTGCCAGGCTAAGTTCTTTCCTCTTTTTTTACCAATTTCTCCTTTTCATCTGTCCAACCATTAACTCTTGTAACAGGTCTACCAAGTCACCCACAGTATGAACTGTGTAAGAGACAGATGAAGGGATTCAGTGGCATGGTGACCTTCTATCTGAAAGGAGACTTGGAGAACTCTAAGACATTCCTGAAGAGCATCAAGATCTTCACGCTGGCGGAGAGTCTGGGAGGATACGAAAGTCTGGCTGAATTACCGTAAGTATTGCAAGAGGGATTCTATGAAATTTGCTCTGGCGACAATTGCTCTGGCGATTATTTTATACACTAACCCTAACCTCAACCCTTACCCTAACCCGAACCGTATCAACCCCAACTCTTTTCTGAACTGGAAATCCAATGACAACCCTAACCCTAATCACGAGAGCAACTGTCGCTGGAGCAAATGTCGGGTCACTGCAAGAGGACACTTGTAGGCGGTATTGTGTCCATGGCTGGCCTTGAGGCCAATTTGTGTTGGCCTTGGTCTCGGTCGCCTTGGTCCAAGTCTCCTGTACAAACCCTATGGAAAGGTTGTGTTTTGGGCAGCCTTGATTCAGAACTTTTGTTTCGCTTGCAACACTGCTTGTAGGGCATGTTCACTCTTGGATACTCATGACTAAGTTTCCACTGATTCATGATTAGACAGAAACGAATCAACCTATCAACGGTGTTCACTCATGATCTCTGGATACTGTTTTAAAGGGATAAATTTATATCACAAATTAACCGAATGAAACTGAAAGTTGTGTCTGCATGCTTAGATTGTGTCTTAGGTTTTTTATGCCTCCGTAACAAAATTGCCAGAGGTATCATGTTTTCTGGTTGTCCATGCCTGCGTCCATCCGTTACCAGTTCTCATTATGGCGATAACTTATGGACAAATGATTGGATTTTGATGTTACTAAGATCAAGTATGTACTATGAGGCAACAATTAACTGAAAAGGTTTTGGAGTTGAAAGGTCAAAGGTCACAGGGCCTAAAATATGTCTGATTTGGGATCTTTACTGCTCTACTTCTAAGATTTGAAATATCAGATTTGGACATAACAAAATCTGGCTTCCTCACTACAAGGTTATGGAAAAATCTCATTTTCGCCAGAAATTGAGATACAAGTTCTATTCACCACAAGGACGATATACTGATAATCAGCTGAGTATATATATCATGTAAACTTTAATTTCTTTTTCTTTTTTTATCTTATCAGTGGTGTCATGACCCATGCTTCCGTGCCACCAGAGCAGCGTAAAGAACTTGGCATCGACAACAGTTTGATTCGTCTGTCAGTGGGACTTGAAGATACTGAAGACCTGATCGCCGATTTAGATAAAGCTCTCAAAATGGCTGTGAGTATACATTCAGAAAAAAAAAAAATCAATTCTACAAAGATCTTTGTCTTGATAGACACACTGTGAAAATGGTTCATCATGTGATCTTTGTAAGAACAAATTTTCATTCACTGTGGGGTTTAAACAATATCCATTTGACTCTTCATTTTTTCCCATTTCCTCAGTTCCAAAAGGTGTTCTTATATAACCTCTTCTTTTGCTTGTTTGTGCAAAATACAAATACTTTGGGGCCAAGTCAAATAATGTATTATTGAATCTTTTATGATTTCAGCACTGCAAAATTATTGTCCAAGATGCATTGTGCATGGTCTTGAATGAAACTAAGTTCTAAACTAATTTCATGTTTTTATGGCTCGTCTTATTTCTCACTTCTGACAGTATTTTATCTTTTGTGGAATCAAAAGCTTCTTTTTTGGGGGTGAAATTCTGTTTTCCATTTCCTACTTATTGTCTATGATTTTCTTTCATGTATGAAACATAGAAAATTGGTGGACCTATATTAGACCTACAGCCTAATATGATGCACCACGCATTATCCTGGTATACCAAATAGAAATCCGCCATTTTGTGAAGTTTTTTCTTCAGCACTGTGCCCTGACTTACAAAACTGTGTGAAAGCTTTACTCGTAGTGTGCTTCTCAATGTTTGAAAACGTTTATTGTGCAAAGATTTTCCTGAAATGATCTTACACAACACTTAAGGGTGTAAAATAAAATAAAATTTGAACATTATTTTCACTCCACTTTTTGTCAGTTTATGTCTTTCTGAAGAAAGTACTTCTGATGGACATGAGGGGTGCTACATCATATTATATTTCTTACATCCAAAAACAACACATTTATGTTCTTTTCATTTTAATACAGGTGCCTGATAGTCTCCTGTAGTGCCTTATCTCATCTTGGACTGGATGGCGTACAACCCATCAATCCTCCATCTTCACCATGGGGTTTCAGTGTAACGGAAACGCACAAACAATAGATGAACTGAAATTCCAGGGCAAGATTTTGTTTCTCAAGAGTACACCGTATTCACCAAACGTAGTGAGACGAATCGCATAATTTCATACCTTTCATAATTAGGGCTAATATTGACACCAAATTTCCCACTAGAATGATGTGTCATTTATCACAAATAGCTGCCACTGTTACCATTATTATAGCAGACGAAGGTATTGTGATGTAATTCCAGTGCTTTGTACTTTCAGATCTTATTGGTGTCAATAATAGCACTAATTATACAACAAACATGCAGTAGACAATAATTTTTTTCCACAATTACAGTCTCCAGTGATATACAGCATGTCTCAAAAAAAATGTGCAAGTAAAAAGCACCCTCTTTGGCAATTAGAAAATACTCTTGTGACATGATGCTTACATCAATGTCAAGGACATTGTCTTAGCTTTCAAATACTGTTCTGTTCAATTTGCTTGTTTTAATCTTGAGATATGTAGATTTAAAAACGAAAGGGTAAAATCACGATTTTGCCACTTTTAATACAGTCGCTAGTAAAAGTGGCACAATTGTGATTTCACCCTTTTGTTATTTACAACATATCTCGAGATTAAAACAAGCAAATTAAACAGAACAACATTTGAAAGCTGATACTATGCTCTTGATGTTGATGTAAGCATCATGTCACAACATTTTTTTCTAGTTGCCAAAGAAGGGGATTTCACTTTCACAATTTATTTTTAGACATGCTGTAGTTTAGTCCATATGATTATGTGTATAGGTATGATCTCTGAAGAAGTTATAGTCTGTAGCCAGTTTAGTTTAGCTCCATTTAGCAATACTTCAAATAAAGGGAAAGGATAATTGTCAGCAATTTATGGTGCAATTTGCAGTTTGTTTTAACAAAATATATAGTGTTGCAGTGCATTAATTGGATACATATTAATCTGTTCCTTTGAGATTCTGTAATTCCCATAGAGTAAATACACGGCACATCGGGTTTCTCCATGCAGAGGGTTAAATTGTGTTGAACTGGACACTCGGAAAGTAATACAGGACGTGACAAATTATGAGCCATAATTTATGATATCAAAATTATGAACAATAGTGTGTTACTTAGAATGGTTTATTTTATTGGTTGGTTACAGGTGTACTTTTAAATAGAATTAATGAAGTTGTGTATATACTTTACTTTCTAGATATTTCAAGAATTTATTTATAACTGTACGTGTTTTATTTCCATGTATTGAAATGCAGGTAGTGGTCATATATACATGTGCTACGTAGCAGAAACAGAAAATACAAGTGTGGCAAAGAATTCATTTGGTGGAATGCCTTTGCTGGATTAGAAAAAAATAAATAAAGTGCCAAGAAGCAAGTTTATTTCAAGTATTTGCACAAGTGATGAGATTTGAAGAGGTCTATGAATAGGGTTAGGAAAATTAATCAAAGTAAGAAATAGTTTAAAGTCTTTGATTTTCAAAACAGTTAATCATTATTTCATCTTGCAGGTAGTTCAATCAACTATTTCCCAAAGAGCAAATGGAAAGAAATGCTATTCGTGTATAGTATTTGAAGTAGGCCCCACATCACAGATAAATCAAAAACAAATTTCTTTTCGTATTACTAGAGTAGCAGTTTCTATAACTATGGGCCAATATTTGTTTACTTTCTTTGTTTGTTTGTTTAACCCTATTTTAACTGGGCTATTCAGACCATTTTTAACTGGGGGGGGGTTCAATTTGACCCCCCCCCTGAGATCTCGGCCGCCGATTGCGCGATCGCCGCAGAAAATTTGCATGCGCATAGAGCCGGATGTAAACTACAACGACTGTATAGTGAAATTTGCCAAAAAATTATTTTTTCTATTTTTTTAAGTAATTAGTATGCAAATAAAAAAATTGTGTATGAAATGTTTTTTGTTCGCCTATAACTCACTTTATTACAGCTAGTAGAATGGCTTAATTTTTTGGTGAAAAATATTGTCATTTACATTTCTGAACAATTATCTACAAAAACATTTGCCAAATTGGAATTAATTTCTTATGTATTTCATTGTATTGTGAATTTCTTATTATTTCTTTGTTTTTTTCGACCTTTGTTTTCTATTGTTTTTTGAATGAAATTTGGTTGGGGACACTTTTTTGCAATCATAAACAGCATAAAATTAATTCATTTCAACCAGTAAAGGAAAAATAATCATACATATGATTTCTAGGCTGAAAAACACAATTTCCATTGATTTGTAACACGAAATCACGTTGTTTTTGAGCCAATTTTTGTGAAACATGCATGTATAAAAAAAGTCGCGCAGCGTCGTAAGGTATCGTCCAATTTTCGCGAAAATGGTCTCAAAAGAAGTGCGCAAGACTTGAAAGTAAACAGTCGTGCGAGCGACGCGGTTGAAAAAATTTTGCACGGCGGTATGGTCGCGAAATTCGTCGAGGGGTTTCAAATTGACCCCCCCCCAGTTAATATAGGCGTTAATGTTAGTGGGACTCTGTAAATATTAGTTTTTTTTTCCATCACACAAATTGAACACGATGTTCATTTCATTCCGGGATTCACCAGTGGAAATATGGCCAAAACAGATCAAATATACTGAGAGATTGCAGCTTATTAGTAGAGAATGTTCAGATAATATGATGAAATTATGTGTGGAAATCAGAATGTAATGATGTTTACATTTGATGAGGTACTTTGTCAGCTGGTAACATTTTTATCAAGATGCATATTGCGTTATTGTAATTTCACCTTTATATTTTAATTAATATCCTGTGTCAATGTATTAAAATATTTGATTCAGATTTGTAATTGTACTGTGTATCACATAGTTCGAGTAGCGTATATTTTGAATTAATCAATTTATACTGAAAATGGAGTATGATGTGAGTCATACTAAAGAGAATGGTATTCCATAGCATCGTATGGGAATTTACAGAAGTGGATGGTTTTAGGTTTAATTAAGATCTCCACCTCTCTCTGTCATAAATTCTTGATATGGACAGTTTAGTGCCGCATTATCTGTTGATGTGTTGCTTGTTATCCTCCACCCCCCAAATTTTTCTGCCATTGCTGTCTCTAAAAAATTGGATGCATTTTTCTGCAAGAAGTTACTGATTTGTGTTCAGATCTGATCTCAGTCGTGAACAATATATACATAAAAAATATGGTGTTTTCAAAATTTGGGGATTTAAAATCCCGTAGGCTCTGAAATATGGACAATGAACCATATGCATACTGACAATTTGCTGAAGTTGTGTGTGTAATGGTAGACACCGAAGCACCTGAAGAATTCTTTTTTTACATCCTTAGAAACCCCGGTAGCTTTTTGGATTAATTATTGCCAGTTGGGACTCCATCCGTTGTAGAGGGCACAAGAGATGACATCAAACTGGTTCGACATAAGTGGGGGACAATAGCCAAACCATAACTCAGTGCAACTGCAACTCTCCTTTTGGTAGAAACAACCAGCTGTGATGTGCTGCACCTGGTTCCGAAATTGTCCACACATATTTCTGAACCAGAGTGATGTCACACTTTGGTACTCTATGTACCTCCTTGGTTGAGAACAGAACCATTAATTCCTGTCCGTTAGCAACCGTTCAAACCTTAACTCTTAACGTGCTGAAGTCGCAGATCTGCACCAAATAATACACATAAAGTCCATAGAGGCTTAAATCCTCTGGCACGTTAAGAGTTAAGTTGCTCATTGGCTACTGCTAACCTTACCACACAAAATTATACCAGATAATGTTGTATTGTTCTTGCTGATTCTGATGTTGATCTATTTCATTGATTGCTTGATTGCCTCATTGACTATACTGCCCCCCATGACAAAAGGGCATAACTGACATTTTTGTGTTTTGGAGATATTGAGCAAAGTGTATTTTGTTCAAATCCTTAAAGCCCTTTTCAGTGTCCTTTTAACAAGCTGATTTTGAAACAAAGGGACACTTCTAATTAATATTTTTTTGTTCTGCATGTTTAACATGATGTACTGAGTCCCCTAAACTATATAACTCAATTTTGAAAAAAAAAGTCAGTTATGCCCTTTTGTCATGTAGCATACATGTAAAGTGTATCATTACTTAACAATCACAACACAGGAGAATTATTGCTATTCAGGTACATGAAAATGAATAGCCAAGTTCATACCTGAATAAGTAGATTATGTATGTGTAATAATTAAAAAAGAAATTACAAAAATGGAGAGTTTGTATTACATGTACAAAATCAAATACAAAACTATTGAAGTGAAATAGATGTACTCAGATATCAAGATTAGTGCTGTTTTAAGTACTTGATGCTTTTGCTGTCTGATATTCAGATTTTATGTGCTTAATTGCATGCTTGCATGATTTATTCACTGCTGTGAACACGACTCTTAAATTGTAACCCCGAAGGTGTTGTTCATTTTAAATATCAGATATGGTGTTAATTTACCAACCTGGCTGTTATTTAGATGCCATTGGTGTTAAATTTAACACTCTTGGTGTAATTTTAACACCAAAGTGAGTATTTGTTTCACCACATGCCCTTTACCAATAACACCCATAGTGTTAACAGTGTTAACACCATATCTGGTACCTGTAGACCTGTTCGTTTCAAGTGACATGCGTCATAGCTGGGGGCTTCAAGCACACAACAAAAGACGATGCAAACACCAAGGTTTATAGCCGTTGAGCTAAAGGAATGCATATATAAAGATAATCAGGGATGGAGGACTCGAGGCCAGCCTTGGCCTCGAGGCCGACTTTGCCAGTCCTCGGCCTCGTAATCCCGTGACTCGGACTCGGCCTCGGCCTCGTACCATGCGGCCTCCGTGATTTGGGTCGAGGCCGGGTCGAGGCCACAAGATTTTATATAATCTGGTGAACCCAAGAATAAACCCAGTTTGATTTGTTTGGTCATAGATTTTGAAGTACATGTATTTTCAACTAATGTGCCAAAAAGAATTATGGAAATCCTAATAATAACTTGAAGCTAAGTAAATTCACTTCTGATGACTTTATTTTACCTAGCTCGTAAGTTTCACACATTTATTCATATGGTTCGATGTTTCTCTATGATGTCACTGCTCTATACTGAAACAATTAAGACAGGCATAGCGAAAGTCGCCCGTTTATTGGCTGAATGTTCTTACTGCTGAAAACATTTAGTCATTTACAATTAATTACATCACATATTGTTTACCTCAAAGTTAGTAGCTTTTGCTTTATTTGTTTTAATTTTTCCCAAATTGAAAAATTTCAGAAATTGGTTGATTTTAATGAATAGTTGATTGGTTGAAAGATTGTGTTTAATTGATTGTAAAATTTCAAAGTAAGTTTAAAGGTTAAAATATTGCATTATATCGTAAATTGGTGACTCTCGGCCTCGGAGAGTTGTGACTCGGACTCAGCCTCGGCCTCGGACAATAGTGACTCGGATTCGGCCTCGGTCTCGGAAGGTAGTGACTCGGACTCGGTCTTGGCCTTGGAAGGTGGTGACTCGACTACAAATCATCTTTTGTTATACTCTAGTAAGCCCCCCAGCTATGGCTGACAAAGTGATGTCTCGTTCTGAAAACGGAACAGGTCCATTTTGAGCAACACCCTGGGTGGCAGATTTCTCTTCACAAAATTATGAAATGAAAATGTACATACAGGTTTTAGTTGATGGATTGGAACTGGCATGAGAGTTGAACTGAATGTGTTCATGTGTGTTGTTTCAATACTGTTTGTACTTGTAAATGGCAAGTGTGTGAACTAAGTCTTCTAGAATTGATTAAATACAATATGAATGCTGGGGAAATTCTAAAACTGGGTGTTGTGTGTTCATTGTCGTACATGCATACATCTTCTAGCCTTTGTGTTTATGTGTGATGAAATACATTTAAGCTGACTACAGTATGTCTAAAAAAAATTGTGTATGTGAAAAGCGTTGTCTTTGGCAATTAGAAAATATCATTACGTCTGACATTTACATCAACGTCAATGGCACAGTCTTCGCTTTCAAATGTTATTTGTTCTGTAAAATTTGCATGTTTTAATCTCCATCATAACGACGACAGTGTGAAATCAAACTGTACCACTTTTACTGGGGAAGAGGGCATGATGTTATCATTGACTGTAGTAAAAGTGGCACAACTGTGATTTTACTTTGCTGTTAACTACACATATCTCGAGATTAAACTAAAGCAAATTGAACAGAACAAACAGCATTTGAAAGCTAATTACTGTGCCCTTGACGTTGAGGGAAGCATCACGTCACAAAAGTATTTTCTAATGGCCAAAGAGGGCAGCTTTCACTTGCACAATTTCCATTGAGAT
>JZLH01S0348093.1:0-13446 GCA_001188425.1 Eucidaris tribuloides
AATTCTACTCACAGTAGTCGCGACGCCGCAGGCAGCGTAACGAACTCACCTAACAACAAGTTAGACCGGTACGGTACGGCACCTCGAATGAACCTTGTCGAAGGGTCGAAGGCAATCTGTCCTGGGAAGTCGATTGATTTATGCTCCAAATTTTCAGAAACCGAAGTAAGCTTTGTTTAGTGGTGAATGCATCAGTTCCGCTAAACAATTCCTGTATTTCTTCATTTGACAGCAATCAGCGTTGGCCAATATTTCGAGTGGTGTTTCACGATCGCCGTACACACCGTACACGTACGTACACCTACACGTACACGCGCATGATCCTACCGCCGGTGCGTAATTCGCGGCAGTACTAATGATGACCGCCGATCGACAGCCTCGCGCGGCGGACGATTAATGCTAATGGAACCACAGGGATCTTCAGTACCGCGTCATTATCACGAGTCATTATCACTGTGCATTACAAATTTGCCATAGTAAAATAAAAGACTGTCACGTGATAGGTCTCAACCATAATCATTTGATTAGACGTACGTGACCATTTTATAATTAAAAACTATATGCCGCAACTCGCATAACACATACTCCAGATCAACATGACCATTTTTATAATAAAGAATGAGACTAGCTTCTATCAACCTTGTATTGACCAGCTTTTGCCACTCCTGTGGACTTTCTCAAGCCAACTGGAGCCCCCCCCCCCGTTTCTTCCTCAAGTTGCCTCATAGAAATTAATGGAGCATAATATGGGTGACAATGCGTATCTAGAATCCCTATTCATGGCTGGTTTTGTCGTCCTAATCCAAATGGCCTTGTTGACCCTTTTTAGGCCAACAAGTTGTTTTCAAGTCAATCATATATGCATCATCCCAATCAATGTTACATCCAGTATCAAAGGCATGTTCTCCGATTGTTGAAAGGCTACGATGATTGGGTCTGAGGCTCTATTATGTTCTTTTAATTTGCCCTATAGCAATCTCCCCGTTTTATACAATAGAGTATGTTTATTGCTCAACTGATTTCTAAATGGCAGCCAGCTTTAACAATCAAGGAGAAAATAATCCAGTTGGCTTAGAAAGTTCGCAGGAGTGGATCGATGAAACCTCGCCTGTATAAAACATATACAGTGTGTCTCAAAAAAAAAAAATTGTGCAAGTGAAAACCACCCTCTTTGGCAATTAGAAAA
Source organism: Eucidaris tribuloides (assembly GCA_001188425.1). NCBI lineage: Eukaryota > Metazoa > Echinodermata > Echinoidea > Cidaroida > Cidaridae > Eucidaris > Eucidaris tribuloides. The sequence continues at coordinate 1,187 of JZLH01S0348093.1, forward strand.
TATTATTGTGACATGATGCTTACATCACCGTCAAGTGCATAGTCTTAGCTTTCAAATACCGTTAATTTTGTTTGATTTGCTTGTCTTAATCTTGAGATATGTTAATTTAAATAAGAAAGGGTTAAATTTCAATTGCGCCACTTTTAGTACAGTCCGAGTAAAAGTGACACAATTGTGATTCCACCCTTTTGTTGTTTACAACATATCTCAAGATTAAAACAAGTAAATTGAAAAAAAAATGGGATTTGAAAGCTAAGACTTTGTCCTTGACGGTGATGTAAGCATAATGTCACCAGAGTGTTTTCTAATTGCTGAAGAGGGCGCTTTTTACTTGCAGAATTTTTTTAAACATGCTGCAGCACGTCTCAAAAAATGTTCAAGTAAAAAGCGCCCTCTTTGACAGTTGGAAAATACTGCTGGGACACATGTTGACGTCAACATCAAGGGCAAAGTCTTACCTTTCAAATGTTGTTTGTTCTGTTCAATTTGCTTGTTTTGATCTCGAGATATCTTGTAAACAACAAAACGGTTGAGTTACAACTGTGTCACTTTAACGGGAAGAGGGCCTGATGCTATATTGACTGTAGTAAAAGTGGCACATTTGTGATTTTACCTTTTCGTTATTAACTGAACATATCTCAGGATTAAAACAAGCAAACTGAACATAGCAAACGGTATTTGAAAGCTAAGACTATGCCCTTGATGGTGATGTAAGCATGACGACGCAAAAATATTTTTCTCATTACCTAAGAGGGCGCTTTTGACTTGCACAATTGAGACACACTGTAGGTGGGTAGAAGTTAATACTGTTATAGTATTTAGCAATAATAGTGCGAAACCTATAAATTGATTTTGGGGTCCTTTTTTTTTTTTAGCTCGTAATGTTTCCAATTGGGTTCTTGAGTTTTCACATCCCAAAATGAGCGCTTCAATAAATCAAGCTGAAATCAATTGTAATGAAAAGATTAATGTAAATCTTCACCTCTTACATATCTCGGGGACATGATAATCAGCTGTCGGGAAAATGTCATATATAGTGTTAGGATTCAAATTCCAAATTGTCGTCGGATTTGTTTGTATTTGAATCAAGTTTTGTAGGTCTGAAGACCAGATCTCAATCTCAAGACGGTTTTGTGACCCGATTTTCAGGGTCTCGGCCTCGGTTCTAAAATCTCGGTCTCGTAGGAAAGGGTCTTGGTTCTTGAAAGGAGGGTCTCGGTCTCGGTCTGGGACCTTGAGGTCTAGACTCCAACACTGATTTCAATCATACTCGATCGTTAGGGTCTAACTGCAAGACTCTCTTCGTATGTGATGCAATCGTCAAACCTTGCCCAGTCAGTAAAAGCCCACAACAGTGAAGTTTAATGTCGAACATACAGTCTCTACCGAGTCGGTGAAAACTATTCAGCTACAGCGTCTAGAATCAAAACTATCATTGCCCCCTCTCCCTGCAAAACAAACAAACAACAGACAAACAAACAAACTAACTAACTACAACAACAACAAACTGACACTAGTTTATTTTTCAGTTGTTTACAAAGAAACAAATACAAAAAAATACATCATCATTTTAGAAACTTGACATTGAACACGTGACAACAGGCAAAAATAGAGAAAAACGCAGGAAAGACCGCATTGGCGTCCAAATCAAGGACCCAGTATTTAAATCACGTTTTCTATGGAAGCATACTGGTTCCTAGACCTCGTGATGTTGGTCCTCGTCTGATTTCATAATTATCGATTTGAGCGTGAGGTGGGAACTCTTAGCAAACTATCTGACCTTGGCCTTTGGAAAACGTGTACTAATTTGTAAAACAAAAAAAATGACAAGTGACACGCTAGAATCTTCGTGAATTTATTGGTTACAACACTAACCCAGAGGGGCCGAATTACACAGGTGTCAGCAGTCATCAAAATTGCCAGAGACTGTGGAGTGTTCACTTATGACAAACCGTTGAGTTCTTTCTAGCACTACCCTACTCGTTTTCCAAAGTACCCGGATGTATACAGACCCACCCACCCCGTCCTGTAAAATAGTGAGCATCAAACGTGGAAATCTGATTTCATGCACCGAATTGGTTATACTCTTGTAGCCAGTAGGACGCTAATATTGCACAGCATTCATACCACTAATAGCCTATCTTTGTAATTCTCAAGGTGAACTGGCATTTCTGGTCTAAACTGGAGATATTATGATACCCCCCCTTCCCCAATATATGCACACGCCTTGAGAAGAAAAGAAAATGAATACTCCTCCTGTCCTGTTCGTTTTGGGTCAAAATGCACAATTCGTCTGACAGCTAGAAGGGCGTTACTGAACTCAATACCCGTTGAGAGTCATCGACTTCGTACAGCAATGGTGGCCTTCTGGTTCTCAGTAAGTAGTGAGTTAACGTCCTTGTGGCTTCCACTAAATAAAAAAAATAAAATAATTCGAGCAAATTTGCACTATGCTATCGGCCCACTGCAAGGGCTGTGCAAGATTACATCTTTAATGTGATTCTTTTGCATCCAATAATTGAAGTCTGCACCTTAAACGTTGAAAGTAATGCACGTTTAACACAATTTTATCAGGTGCAACTTCATGGCCGGCGTGTTGGCCTAGTGGTTAGAGCGTCTGCCGCACGTCGGGAAGGTTGCGGGTTCGAGCCTCGGTCGGGTCATACCAAAGACTTTTCTTTATGGTGCACCACCTTTTAGGTGCAAATCTCCACCCTTCAGAAAGGAGCAACTTTGCCACTTGAAAAGGTGCTCCCAGTGTGACATTGTTTACATCTTTAAAGGTGAAAGTCGAACGTATTTTTCTTTAGTGTTCTTATTTTTCTATACTATTACATTACTAGCTTGAGCCCGCACAGTGTAAATGTATGTAGCATACGGATTTACCAATGCTTGCAACATAGAAAAGGTAGTTTGAAATGAAAGATCATGTTTTGATACGGATAAATGTGGGGGGTTTGAAGGTTTATGAAGTTACAATTGATTACAATTGATAACATTTTGAAGCTCCTTGCGTACGTACAACGATAACCATTTATTTCTTCTTACGCAAGGTCACTGCACGTGGGGCTGTCTTCGGGGAATAACTGGTTCCATTTATTACGTTCAGTAAACAAGCGAGCGTTGTGATTGGTAGAAAAGTGGGTGACGTCATATCACCACACACCTATCTCCGCCCGACGTGCGGTATATAACGCTTGACTGGGAGGCAAAGTATTTCATGACAGTAAGTGGTCTTGGTGGCGGGTGAGACTTTACTTCGGGGTACTTTTACGGACTTTTCCAACTTCAGTGGACCGAGTCTTCTGAAGGGGTAATCAATCGATAACACGACTTGGTATTTTCTGTCGGCTTAACTGTTAGCAAGGTGAGTGATCATTGTTCTAATTTCATGTAAAGACAACATCTACTAATCGCAGCAAAAAATAAACGATATGATTGTGGGTTGAATACGGACAAGGTCCAAGGTGAAAGAGTTTCGTTATCAGGTGATAGTAGTGTTAAGACCATCCATCAAGTGATCAATGTAAACATTGAAGCCCAAATATTGTATTTGTTGCTAAAAGGATCGAGTTGTCACACTCAACATTTGAAAACGGCCTCAAATCTACAGAAAATTTTTGAGAAAATCTTACTACGATTTGTAAACGATCAGAGAGCAGATACACTCCCAAAATTTCTCATGGCGAAATTGTTTTGGCTTGAAAAAACTATTGTAGAAGACCCGTTAAAACTTGTCCTACTTTGCTATCTGACATATCCGACAGTGTTTGAATGGACAAATAACACACACTGAAACACAAAAGTTCAGACAGTTATGCTGTCACTTGAAAAATATCTAAAGATAAAAATTGGCACATAAAAGCTCAGTGATATGATTGGGAGAAATAAAAAAACTGGTTGAAAGATAAACCAAATGTACACCAGCTGGAGTGGATCTCCTGGCTCAAAGGATTTGTCTTGCGTTTGTTTACTTAATGAGAATCAAACATGAACAGGCCAGCAGTTTAATTTTATCGGGGCATGATAGATTTCAGCCCCATAGAAGGCTACACTACAAATTTGTCCGTTACAAGACAAACTGATGGACATTATTTTTTAGAAAAATAGTCAACTTTTGACTACATTTTCACAGTAGAATCCCTGAATAGTTTACTTGATTCTAGAATAGTGTTTACTCCAAGTTCAGGACTACCCCAAATCATGTAATTTACCTTTAATTATTCTCGTCCGATTAAAATTCTGCAACACAGCAGTCTGGGGGGGGGGCGGGAATGGTCTCTCGATGATTTTTACTGTTTTAAAGTACTTAATGATCATTATGAACCGCATTTTGTCAGGGCTTCATTTTTAGATATTATCAGAAAAAACCGCAGCATAGGGAATCATGTAGCTCACATTTTTAAAAATGGAAATATTGTTATACGATGCCTTTAAAAGATGAAAGTGTTTAGATCATGTGATATTCAAGGCATTACTAGGTTATAAAAGTCTATCTACAAATACAGAATAACTTTTATTTTCTAAGGGCTCTTAGTGGTGGTGGAAGTAATACGTTTTGAACATGGCATGTTTGTACTGCCGAATGGAATTATTTTGTTATGCATATTTTGCAGTTTGACTTGGATTTTTTTCATATTGGGTTATGCTACATTAATTTGGGAAATGCAAAATAAAACAATGAAACGAACAAAAATGGTAATTGTGGAAGTGGTAGTGGTGCTGGTAGTGGTGGTTAAGGTGGTAGTGGTGGTGGTATTGGTATTGGTAGAAGGCAGTGGTAGTGGTAGTGGTAGTGATAGTGGTAGCGGTAGTGGTAGTGGTAGCGATAGTGGTGGCAGCAGTGGTGGTGGTGTTGTAGTGGTAATGATGGTGCAGTAGTAATGGTGGTGGTAGTAGTTGCAGTGTTATTGTTAGTGGTAATGGAATATGCTTTCATTCTGACCTGGCGATATATCGGTCACCTGTAAGTACCCAGCAGTGACCTGCAAACATTGGATGCCCTACTTATAGCAAATGGGATCTCAAACACATACTTTGGTGTCATCGTTAACACTTTGAGTGCTATCGGCGAACCTGTTCGCCCAGGGTTGACTTCACTCAGGTACTATCGGCGAACCTGTTCGCCGAGAAGACAATCGGATCCATATCTTTTAATTCGAATGACAAATGTCACTGAAGTTCCTACCGATGGCATTTATCGTAAAATGAATACACAGTAAACTAAATAAATGAGTTAAAATGTATTGTCTTGATAGCATTTGTGATTTTACAGAAAATCGTACAATTTGGAAAGGCTATACACATTAGTCCGAAACAATCCAGTCCCTGGTTAACACACCTGAATTTTTAGCCCAGCACCCAAAGTGTTAACCATCAAAGACACTATTTAACATTGCGGAAGACTACTTCAGAAAATTTCAAACTGGGATATGTGACCTACATGACAGTGTTTAATTAAACACCCTAGAACACAAAACTTTAGTCACCGTTGTGTGGTCACTAGCTAAATATGTACTATCGTCCAATGAATTAAAGGTTAGTGACAAGATTGGGAACACTTGAAAATACCTCAAGAACCAAATGAGTTAAAATATATACCAACTATACACTAGCAGGAGTGGATCTCCCACAAGTCCTGGGAGGATTTGTCTGTAATTTGTTTACTTAAGGAGAATCAAGCATAAACATAAGAGTATCTTAATTTTTTCCAGGGACGATAAAAATTATCAACGTTTTATTTTTTTTCCAAAAACTAATTTTGTTTTTAGCTCTGAAGATTTATGTGAATCATCATAATGTTAGCTGTCTCGGTCGACAAGATGATTTCGGGGGTTTGCAAATCACTAACTCAATCTGTAAAACTGTGTCACTTTCGTATTCGTAACCTACTTCACACCCATTTTTCTTGTACTCAAAACAAAAGTGAACCGACCGACTCTATGGTCGAGAAAAGAGGAAATAACATCACGTTTGTCGGTAAATCCTTCGAGCCTAAAATCTGGCACAGTTATTAAATAATTTCCGATTGCTACATATACCACCAACAATACAGGAAACACTATCCGGCATGGGGATGCAATGCCATGTATTATTTAACAATTAAAACCCCATTCACAGTGGCGGCACCAGAGATTGACATGGGGGGGGGGGTGATTTGCCCTCTCCCCGTTAGAGATTTTGGACTCCATTGCCCCCCCCCCCCGTCAGAAGGGATATTTTTTTTTACTTATCACGCCAACATTTTGTAATATCATTTTCCACAACTAATAAGTAAACCATGCATAGAACATTGCAGCCTTTCGAAAAGTGACTAATTTCAAATGCAGCAATTTGAGTGTTCTGAATAGCTAAAATCCAAAAGTTTGCCCCCCGCGTGGGGGCTCTGCCCCTTCACCCCGCTAGGTGGGTTAATGTGGACCCCCGGCACCTTACTCGAATCAGGTCGCAATGACGCGCTTGTTATGTTAATGCAGCGCGCACATTTCGGCTGTATACATGTAATCCATCTTTGCTCCCTTCTTCCCCCTAAATTGTAAATCCCGGTACCGCCACTGAACATTCGTGCCCTGAGCCAACAAGCATACAGTGTGAGATCTCACTACCCTCCTTACTCAAAAGTATTGCAACATACACCATAGCGCATGTATTTTGAGTTGAAAGGGTCTTTCTGTTATGATGTCCTAATGAAGTTTATTTTTGGAAAATAACAAATTATTTGAAAAGACATCAATGAATATAATTTCTTCTTTCTTCTCCAAGGTGGAGACATTATCAAATACAGAACCACCCACGACAGAGGGACTGGAACAAAAAAAAAATAATAATAAAAACATTTTTCGCCTCCCTATTGGGGTGGGGTGTTAATTCACACTAGCATCGTAATTCGATTTCCTATTTGCCGTCAAACGGTTTTGATGGTTTGGAAGGACTTCCAACAAACAAAAAATGTCAATAATTATGTTCCTTTGAAGCTGTCTCAGAAAGAAGACACCACGCCACGAAGAGGAAAGCGCCCCCTATCTTCATAAGATAGTGGTAAGTAGGATACGCCCCATATTTTAGACAAGACCTCCTCACGTTATAATTTCTTATTCTTTCTCAATTCTAAAGGCTGTTTACTATTGTGAACATCCTAAAATTTACTGTCATGCGACTATTCAGTACATTGGATACAATAATGTGGAGAGAAGATCATCATCTCGAATAAGTAACCTTGTTCTCCTATTTCACTGTCTTCTGAACATAGAAGGCGCTTTCCTCTTTGCGGCGTGGTGTCTTCTTTCTGAGACCGCATCAAAGGAGCACATTGGCATTTTTTGTTAGCAGGAAGTCTTTCCAAACCATCAAAACCGTTTGACGGCAAATATGAAATCGAATTACGAAGCTAGAGTGAATAAGCACCCCACCCCTACAGGGAGGCGAACAAATGTTAATTTTTCATGTTCCAACCCCTCTGTCGTGGGTGCGCCTGCATTTGATAATCTCTCCGCCTTGGAGAAGAAAGGAGAAATTATATTCATTGATTTCTTTCCAAATAGTGTGTTATTTTCCAATAATAAACTTCATTAGGAACATCATTACAGAAAGACCCTTTCAACTTCAAAATGTATGCGTTATAGTGTATGTTGCAATACTTTTGAGTAGGGAGGGTAGTTGTTCCAACCACGTATTTTCCGGTGGTTAATTCCCAATCATCAAGTGTTTTGACACTGAGGTAGTCACTTACGGACACTCCTGCTGATTTAAAGGCCACGAATCTCTTTTTGAACGGCCTAAAATCAACATTTGTGGTAAATACACTCCGTATAAAGAAGAAATTGTCATCGTAGTAGAACATTAAAGTTCAAGGTTATAGTTTTGGTAAATAGTAAACATGAAATTCTTGCCATTATCGTTTTTCATATGCACCTATATGATCTATCAATGCCCTTGAAAAATGGCTCACTCTGAAACCCTTCCATTTCTTTTTTAAATTACTCAGAAATGTTAAATCTCCCGGAGGGCGGGGCCGGGGCGAGATTTCCCATAGCCTAATGATACATATGCGCGCTGAGTACTCATCCTTTAATTTAAACATCGTAATTTTCTCACTCATGATACCAACTTTCAGTAGAGTATGATGTTGTTTTCTGATGTCTGGGGTTGACAAGTAGAATACGTGTGTGACAGATGACAAAAGAAATTTGTCTGACGGACCAAAACATATTGGGCTTAAAACATAACCTTTGGACATGCTATAGTGTAAATAATAGTCAGTAAAATGTCGGGGTCCCCCCCACCGCACATTTTATTAATTAATAAAAAAAAAAAAACAAAGACAAAAAAAGGTTATATGAGTTATCACGTCACTCTAGAACGACTGCGATCTGCTCTTTCAGATGAGGTTAGTAACACATGTAACCTTAAAGCCTTTTTAACCCTTTAGATGTATAATGTAAAATTTTGGGGGTCCCCCGAGATTTGTTCATTAATTATAAAAATAAAATACTAATAAGACATTCAGGAATCTAGTTTGGCAGCGTTAATGACCTGTTCGGAGGGCATAAAGCTTTCAAATAACAAAAAATCCCCAAAACTTAAACTTGGGCTTAAAATGTCTTATGTTTGTCTACATGTGCACATTTTGAATGTTGCCTTGTGTAATTATCAATTTGTAATGTATTGCATATTTCTGTTGAAATGAATGTAAACAAAACAAATATGCCTGTATTGGACACATAAATGAGTGCATCTGGATGCTGGAATCTGATTTCTCGTACCAGATTACTACATTCTGTTAATTGTTCTTTTTAAAATTTATCATTGCACAAGCATGATACAGAGTATGATATTTGTACTTGTCATGCGCATATTGTAATTACAGACTATAGGGGTGACAATAGAATACTTTGTAAAAGATTGACGAAAAAGTTATCTAATCTACCAAAACTATACTTGGGCTTTAACCTGGCTGGAGAATAGTTTTAGTCAATCTGGCACATACCAAAACATGTGATATTGTCACGCCCGACATCACAAAAAAAATACTAAGCCTACTAATTTTTTTTAGAATGAAATGCTGTGATTTTTAAATGATCATCGAGCACAGCTCACCATTACCAATGACAAAAAATCACTCCCACCGAACATTTGATTTTTGTTTATGATTTTTCAAAAGTGGATGCGTTTCGGAGCGTACAATTTTGGGTGCATTAAGAGATGATAATTATAATTCAACCCCCCCCCCCCCACCACACACACAACAACAACAACAACAACAACAACAATATGATCAACTTTTTTCTGTAATTCATGATGTTTTATTCAGCAAAGCAACGGAAACAAAAACAATCACGTGATAGTACGATATGAATACAATTTACGACATATCAATTGTTATCGATATGACATTTCCATTTTGATTTTTTTAAAACTTATTTTTACGTGTGGCAATTTCCTTTTCCATTGAAAAAAAAAGCTTTTCAGTAAATTATTTAACATAACAATACTAGTTGGCAAACTGTAAACGATGTAAATCGTCCTTTAACCATTAACAAAAATTGATTTAGAAACCTTTCTTTACTGGTCAAATCACTAACTATAACTCTTGATGCATTCAGTGGATTGAAAGTAAATTGAAAAGTTTCTGATATATTATTCAAAAACAAAACTCGTACAACTGGACAAAACCAGAATAAGTGCTGAATCGTTTCAGTTTTTTGAGTTTACGGAAGGGTAAATCAACATGTATACGTTTGCACTGGACAAGCTTAAAATTCAACATCAAAATATCATTTAAAATCATGAACTGAAATTATCCGGTTCGTACGTCAATTGATACGAATAATATTGCTGTTCTACCTTCTCTGATTTCTTGATTTCTTATATGATCAAAGTACATTTCTCCTACACATCCAATGAAGATAAACACGTCGCGTCGGTATAGGAGGAGAAGTCTGTTTTTCTTTCCCCTCTCTCTTTCTCTATCTTTCCACTTTATTTTCTCTTTCTGTGCTTTAAAGATTGTGTCATTGATTTGCACGTCAAAAAACATCTATATGAATGAAATCAGCTGAAATCATATCCAATGTGAAGATTAATATAAATAAACACCTCTCATAGAGACTTGGGGTAAAATATTGAGTTTTGGTGAAAATCTGGACGGTTAAACTTCATCCTTTTTCAAATTGCTCGGAAGCAAATTTCCAAAAATCCGCGACGTCAAACGTGCACGTGCCGTTCCAAAATGGTCCGATCAGCCGTTAGCCAAAGGTCGCGCAGGGGATAGCCGTTAACCAATCAGAGGGCTGCGCTGGTCTTGCTACGGTGCACAGTAACCACGATTCGCAGTTTGAGCAAAATTGAAACTCACAGAAAGAACAATATTCTGGTAACATGTCGTTATTAGTTTTTCTCATAAAACAACAAATTCATGACGTACGAATCTCAGACTTTCAACACACCATTTGTAAGTACTAAACTACCGTTTGGTATTGATAATGAAGGGAAGTAATGGACTTGCACATCCCTAACACAATCTTTAAGTGCTCTGCCTCCCATTGATCTAGATTCACCACTGTTACATCGCTACTAGATCAAAATGGTGGTTGTTTGGAAGGAAATAATGGTATAAGCATTTGTCCATTTTATCACCTAATAAAAGGTCTATAATGACGCGGCGTACGTAAGATACGAATTCTTTGAAGCAACGACGGGAAAGTAATACCTTGCCAAACTTTTAAGATAATAATTATAGTCCATTGTTATATAGCGAATAATACTGGTGAGATGAGTGTCTATGAGCTTGGATATTATTACCCTGGTCACTGGGATACCGTTCTAACCTGCACAAAGATGTGCACCATAGATCCTGCATTGACGTACACGCTGTGATGCGCATTAAGAAATAATCTAGTAATTACAGGAAAGTAAAGTTCTACGAGTGTCGATGTAGATTGACACAGATAAGTGACATTACACGAAGGGAATCAAATCTCGGTAGGACTTGCATGAATTGTGGAGGACAGTTCAACCAAGACGGCTGTTCTTCCCGCCTTGGATTAACGACTTATTTGCTTCTTAAGCTTTAAATGGGCGGCGTTGCATTGGCTGGATTGTGAGGGTTTTGTGAATTACCTTTATTTTGTCTTTTCACCAGTTGGTGCGCCTAATTCAGTCGAAAAATTACCCGGCATCTGAGCAATTGTCCTGGAGACAATTCGTGCCAGGCAGACAGAGAAATCGTTACCCTTCAAAGGACATAACCAAGCACGCAACAAAGTAGGTCATTTAAGATTTGTTATATAAATCCATTTACTTGCACCTATATGTCTGGCTGTGGAGACACCAGCTTACACCCTTTTTTCTAACAAATCTAAAAAGCTCAGCCCGACGATACACAGTGTCCCTTATTTGGGTGTTGCCCAGATCCTTGAGTTATTTAACCGCGTGCGTTACAAGGATTGTCCACACAGTTTCATCCAAGAAATTGAAGTGCTGCCAAGGCCATGTATTTGTAATAAGCAATGTTCATTAAATTAAGGCCCTGTGAGTTGGGCTGAAATTTGGTCTGTATACTGATGTAGAGGTACTGTTTTCAAGATTATATTTGGTCGATTCGTCATGTTTAAGCATGGTTTGGGGGAGAGAAAAAGTTTGACATTGTCACTTGATGTTTGCCATTTTAACGTTCACTTGTCATGTGATAAAAGAACGCAATTTAGTTAGTGTAATGCATAGAAAGGTCTGGGGATATGTATTTTTGCCCTTGATGTTTGCACATTTTAATTACCAACTTTGATCTTCACTTTGACATCCAATCCAGATTAAATACAGTTGGAAAAAAATACCATCGCATCACCAAGGTGTGTTCATGCTGACAAAAAAAAATCACACCCAAATTAATTCATAAGTGGTTTTGAAGAACCGTTTTAGATTAAAACGAATTTAAAGGATTTCGTGGTGGAAATCCGACTTAGTCACTGTTCGCAAAAATCAAAGATGAGAGTCGCGGGCTATTTTTAAACCACTGGCCTGGGATTAGTGCACGCCTTTTTTTATCACACTATCGGTGCGACAATTGTCGACTGGCATCAATTCATTCAGGGATCTTTCACACGCTACAGACCCCTGGATATCGAGGGTATGAGGGTGGGGCAGCACCCCTGAGCCCTCTTGCATAAAACTGTTGTCTTCGTCACTTTCGATTTACTCATGACTGAATAATACACGCGACATTTATGATTGATTGAAACTTTCTATTCGTGACGATTCTGAGA
>JZLH01S0348120.1:13260-24195 GCA_001188425.1 Eucidaris tribuloides
TGTGGATCTCAAACTTTCAACACACCATTTGTAAGTACTAAACTACCGTTTGGTATTGATAATGAAGGGAAGTAATGGACTTGCACATCCCTGACACAATCTTTAAGGTTTGCATCTTAAGAACACGTGGTAAGGTAAGGGTCGCATCTCCAGTTGGCCTCTTGATTAACCAAACTTTTTTTTCGATCAACATGGGTGGGATGACTCCTCCCCTTTCCCCCTTCCTTCTACACCTATGTCTCAACCAGGCAGGCGATGAGGAGCAAAAAGAGGTCCTCCGATCCAGTGCCCGTTGCTGATAATGGAAAGTAGATGTTCCTGGTGTTTTTAGGATACTGACCTACCTTACGTACAGTGGAATGGGATCGTGGACCTCTCTCTGTGAGGTCTATTAGTCTCAAATTATGTACATGATTTGAAATATTATTATGAAGATGTATCTATTTCGGAATAAATAGATTTGGAAATTTATTTATCAAGATCAATTGTAGACCTCACTATGGGTGGTTGGCATTCGCGTAGGTCTGAATGCCGGGGAGGTAAACGTAGAATTGAGATTGAATGAAAACTGAGTTACTCGAGAATAAAGCCATGTGTACAGTTATTTCCATTTTCAAGGCAGTAATAGTTTCACAACAAAATGCCTTTTCTATATTATGATTGCTCACTGCACAAATTTAACACTATAATCGCAATGAAATTTTAAACAAAGCAATCGTTAAAACGAAAGGATTTTGAAATCGACTTTTCAGGTGAAGAGAGAGTTAACAGGTGAATATATTACAGAGTATGTTATTTACAAATTTAACTTGTTGCAATTAACAAATCTTGACTATGTTATCCCCTGAGCAATATCATATCTGTTACACATCAACGATTTAACAGATTTAATCCACAATTATGATCAGTTTTATTTATGAAATTTTATTTATGAAAATTCTAAAGTGTTACATTCTGTTTTCGTTTGTTCACATCATAAACTAATTCTCGGAAACAGTATCTTAACCATAAGTAGAGGGCAGGATAAAGGGTCATGTCATTATGGAGTCTACTAAGCAACTGACATTATTCTAAGATACACAAATACCACACATTATTACACAAACAAAAACGTGTGTCACATAATTATGTAACATTGATTTATAAAGGGGAGTAAAATTCGTGTCTACAAACATAGCGCATATGCTCACAATACATACATATCACAACAATTTCAATTGTGAACGTTGTATTTAAAAAATACCGTACTCAATGCATTATGGATTTAAATCGATGTTTATTTCAGATGCGGAGATGTTGCCCGAGTCCTCGAGTGGTAATGTACGTTTTATATTTACAATTTACAGAACGCTAATGTGGCGACGCGGGGAAGGTGAGCCCCTTCTAAGCAGTTTACGTCAAGGCTTGAAAATGAAGGGTTAAAGGTCACGTTAGAGCGGACTTTTAAATGGCTTCAGAAGGACATCACGTGTATGCTTACAGACGAATGTACACAACGACAGGCGCCTACCTCGGGTGCGTTCAACTCTGGAGCTCCTTTAGCAGACGGTCTAAGCACACTACGGGTGACCATCAAACTAAAACACGAGGGGAAAAAAACCCTTCATAGCCATCTCAAGACAGAGAAAAATAGCATTCTCCTCATGGAAATTATGCACATCTCTAGTTCTTTCCGGAATCACCTTCTTAACCTTATCAATGTACGAGGCCTATAACATGACACTCCAAAGTTAAAATGTATACTCGAGTTGCAATTAGGTATGCGTTTGCCGGCTGCATGCATAGTGCCCACTGCAGAAAAATCCAATTTCCTTCACAAAAGCACTATTTGGCTTGTTGTGAGTCTGTTTTTCTCTCTCTCTCACCTCACGCTCGTAGAGCTAAGTACCACTGTAGTGCTGGAAATACATTGAGAGTATTTACTCGTACAACGAACTGAGTGGAATATTTCTGAATTGCCAGATCACGCCTCTAGTACAGGGCAAGCTCTGTTGACGAAAACATGTTATATGTGGGCAAAATAGATTACAAAAAAATATATATATATTTTTTGTAAAATAACAAATGGACAAAGATATTGCCCAGCAAACTTTATTTATAGCATGCTTGATAGTTATTTGAAATGACATGCATTAACCCTGGTTTTAACTCAACAGACTTCGTAATATGGCGCGTTATATATAGCGCGCCATACTCAGAATATTGCGCAGTCTGTTGAGTTTAAGAGGGTTAATGCATTTCATTTTGAAATAACCATCAGGCATGCTATAAATAAAGTTTGTTTGCAATATCTTTATCCATATTTTTTCGCAAAAAATGTCTATTTTTGTGAGCTACACAACAGAAATGGTTAAACAAAACGGAAATACAAACGGGGCTTGCATTGTGTATTCAAATTAACTACAACTAAGTCGTTTGCAGTAAATTAAAGTAACAATCAGTTGAAGACCAGTGTCACCAGTCGATATCCAAAGACTGTCATGGGCATAAATATGAAGATTTCTTTTGTTATATTAGATCCTCCATGCCTCTTGACCAAGACCAGAAGTTCCGAGAAGAAAGTAGTCATGTGGACTGGCATCGACTGAAACACTAATCAGGCAAAGACATAAGTTTGTCCTCTTCAATGCACATTCTTCCCGCCTAGCCAATATACATTATTGTTATCAGTTTTATTATTTTAGTTAGTTAGTTAGTTATTCGTGTAGGCCTAATTTATTTATTTTATTTAATTTATTATTTTATTTATTTATTTATTTAATTTATTTATTTATTTATTTATTATTTATTTATTTATTTATTATTTTTTATTTATCTTATTTATTTAATTTATTTTTATTTATTTATTTATTTATTGTATTTATTTATTTATTTATTATTTATTTAATTTATTTATTATTTAATTTACATTATATTTATTCATTCATTCATTCATTTCTATTTATTTATTGATGTGTTAGGCTTTTTTTATACATTCATTCATTTTACTTAGTATCAAGTTTTTATTTATATTGTCATTTATTCATTCATCTAATTATTTTGAATATGAAATTCATTCACACGGTTAAAAAAAAATTATATTTTCATGGGTTCAAATCGATTGGTGCGTAGCTCGTTAGATTCGTCACTTCTTCAGACTCACCAGAAGTCGTAATTTACAACGTATATTTCTTCATCTGTTTCTGTTTTCCTGCCGCACTATATCTTGGATACCCTGTCTTGTTTCCATAAAGTAACACCTGCACGACTCCCATCAAAGTTAAAGTCCTCATTCAAACCGAAATGAGAAAGGTTGGACGTACTTCAAGCGCAATAAATCTGTCACACTTGCGCGGAAATGACCCAGAGGCTATAAAACACATCATAACAATGCCACTCGAACAGCCATTATGTCGTATGGGGTTGTACTGCCTTCAGTCTCAATTAGCCGAATGATACATCTTCTCCATAGCAAACCTGTCAAAAAACGTCGCAAACTTGACGTCGCGGGCAAGGAAATGTCAAGATTAGGAGGATTATGTATCTTGACTGAGAGGTGAATATCAGTATGTGCATGTGTGTGTGTCTGTTTGTCTGTCTCAAGTTTGTCTGTGTGTGGGATAAACTTACTCCTGTTCGCCCCTTTTCACCTGTATCAATATAAATGTACTTCATCGAAGTTGAAATGAACGTCCATGCTAAAAGCAAGCTCACAAATAGTTCAGACAGGGGCCTCGTTGGAAATTTGTCAATGGAGGTGGGGGGGGGGGCGGGGTGAACCCGACAGAATCCTATACTGACGAGTGATAATTCAACCTGCACAAAAAAAAAAAAAAAGATCTTATCCATCCATAAATTTAAGAATCTTGCATTGCAAGGGTCGAATAAACTTGAACATTCCTAACATTTGGAAGGTTCAGCCCAATTATTTAAAGTTTTACCATATTCTTTCTCTTGCTATTTTGATGGTGATGGATGCGTGGCAGCGGCGTAACAGGTGCTTGTTATCGGGGGGGGGGGGGCAGAGCCTAAAAATTCCGCGTAACTCAGTTTTCCCGGTAATTTGGTGGAGTTTCCCGCTGAATTTTTCAGGTTTAATTCCTATTTAATCTTGTCGCGAATCGTGTTGCGTTGTTGTAAAATTATAGAACCAGACAGCCAGAAGCCTGCCGCATAAGACATCATTAGTTCAGGGAGGTGTGATTTATGTATGCAATCATAAGTGGGGGGGGGGAACATGGTGTATCGAATCTTATACCCTATCACTCAGCCTGCCTGTCGTGACTCTGAATCTTCCAAAATCTCCCGGCACCGGTTCCCAGTCTTTTTCGAACCTGTCTTCTTGTCAAAACCAGTTTATACAACTGTGACAAGTGTGGTTGGAACAATCACATTATCGCCTTTCAGCACTCGGGTCCCTTCGGAATGTAGGGTTCGGCAACCTCCGGAAACCGCCGGAAACCCGTGGGAAGTGTCGTCTTACTCACCTTTCGAAAAGAGTCCCGAGTGGCCCCCGATTTTTCGTTTATTTACGAAGTATAATATTCATATTATTAAGCAATATTTCTGCGGCCCGTATGTTCACGCCATGACATACCTGCTACTTAGGAAGTCTGCGGTTTACAGTTTATGCGTGAGGTTTGTTCGGCTTGTCTGATCATGTATTTCAACTAATACATACACGTGCTGTGAAGAATGACTTGATAAATCATCAAACGTAATGCCAGCATAATATGAATGTGTTTTTGCGCTGTATAACCCCACACACAGGGTCTGTAGAGTAGGCCTATATTATACTGTGTTTTCATTATAGGGAGCTCCAAATTTAACATACATGTATGAGCCAGAATCCTACAATAATTAAATGAATAATACATCACTCAATCAATCAATCAATCATCAATCAATCAATCAATCAATCAATCAAACCTGCATGTAAGTGTGTCACACGGGGCATGGTGACACGCGCAAAAGAAAATTCATTGTTTTGAACAGTTGAACGAAAATGACCTTCGTCGATATTGAATTTTTTTTCTTTTTTTTTTCTTTTTTTAATGACCAGTTTTTATCGGATTACTGAATAATTTTCATAATTGAATCGATTTCAGTACTGGAAGTATCGTTCTAAATCGTTGATATCGAGATTGCAGCTCTCATGTTGCGATGGTAACTTGAATTTTTCGAACAAATGATTTTGCCAGACACTTAACCACATAGAAATCGTCTGCTGTTAAATCACGTGTGTTATTTGTGGTTCAAGCCAATAAAACCGCGAAATCTGTTTGCAAAATTAACCCCCAGAATGGGTTTTTAAATGTCAGAACAACAGTTCAGTGTCGATTATTGTACAATGATATCTTATTATGATATCATCGTGCAGGTTTTAATTGCGTTTGCAAGAAGTTTGTAATTATTCGCATGGTCTCACTGCATGACCAGAACACCATTCATTTAAATAATTGATGTAATAATTTTGTTGTTGCATGTTAACCTCTCGTTCATCAGAATGCATTAGGTTACTGATTGGCGCATTGGTTGGCTCGTGCGTTTTATGTTGAGACAGTGATTATGGATGGTATACAATGATCAAATCAACTGGATTTAAAGGTATTGGCGAACATTTACCACAGTTAAAACAAAATCTGAGCCGCATGATTCCCCATGCTACCAGTGTCTTTGATGAGGTCTAAAAATGAAGCCCTGAAAAAATTGTATTTCAAAATGATTATTTAGTGCTTTAAAAAAGTGAAAATCGTAAGTTGACCAGATTCACTTGCCCATTTCCTCCCATAGACTTACTATGTGTACACCTAGGTCAATAAAACTCGCCCCGAGTTTTATTGTTTATTCATGTATAACCTGCCATTGGCAGTGTAACTTTCCAAACTTTTGTATTCTAGGGTGTTTATTTGTCCATTTGAACACTACTATGTAGCTCAGATATCAAAGTTTGACAATTTTTTAAATTGACGCTCCACAATGTTAGCCTATCACTTTAAGCTCCTATGAGGTAACAGGAGTCCGGTTGGTTATGTGATTTGTTTATTTTTTTCATGTATTTGTTGATGGATGTATCGATTGATTGATGTGTGTGTCTTTATCGATTAAAAAATATATGCATTTATTTGCATATTAATTGTTAATGTATTTATCTATTATTTGTTTATTTATCCATTCATTTAAATATTTATGCATTCATTATTTCATCTATTCGTCAAGTTATCCATTTCACATTGTTTTTTCATTTTTTTTTTCAAACATAAAAAACAAGTCGTAATATGGAAAAGTGGTAATAGCTATATTGCCAGTTTCTTCCATTTCTTCCTCTGTTCTTTTTTAATTCTTTCTCCTTTTCTTCCTTTTTTCTTTCTTTTCTCTCTTCTTGTTTCCTTCCTTCCTTCCATCATCTCTTCCTCACTTTCTTTATATCATGTATTCTTCCTCCTCATTCTACTTTTCCATTCTCATTCTCCTCCACCTCCTACCCTTTCTTCGAATTCCTCTTCTTAACCCAAATTTGGGACTTCTGACGATTGCGTCAGGATGCAACTCACGTTACATTCCGAATTTGAGGAATCTAGTTCGAATCCTATCTGACGTTTGGGCGGTCAGCTTACATTCTTATCTAAGTCAAGCACCGTTATCTTATCACCCCATGAGATGCGATGCAACAGAGATGCGTATCATAGCAACCCCATCGTGTACCATAATCCTCTGTTTCTGAGAGATGGATGACAGAAGCCGCTAGCTTCCGTATCACAATCTGCTGTCAACATCTCCTCCAGCGGTGTCACCCCGCAACTCCTCCAACCATTATTCTGTTTCATACTTGAACCGTGGGCCGAGTGGGGGACCTATACCTTGTCATAATGTCAACGGAGTAGGAGGAAATGCACGGTATATAGTCGGGTTCGTGTGGGATTGTGGACACATGGGTATTACATGGGAGTTTGGTGATGAAAAGAGAGGAACGATTTAGGCAATACTTCATTTAACAAAATATGAAATTAAACAAAAACCAACAACAAAATATAGAGAGAGTCTTGTGTGAGCGGTATGAGTATAACGTAATTTTTGACGATAAACAAAATCTGGGCGGGGGTTAGAAATGAGGCCGCAATATATTGTCGATTCTCAAGGTTTCATTAAAGTAGTTTGTCAACATATACAACTGATCTATGGATAGAACTTATTACAGCTTGGGGAAAGTTGTCGCAAACAAGGTGGAACAGTAATTTTGAACCGGGAGAGCATATTCTGATAGTTCGGTATAATTGGTACAAAATATACAAAGTACATGTACCACCAAGGATAAATATACATCAGTCTTGTTCAAAGCTTGTTTCGCATCACCGTGCTGAAAAAGTACATTGTATATTGACACAATGCATGGACCATAGCGAAATAATTTCAATAATTCTTCGTCAGTGTTCGCCTATAGTAGTATGACAACAAGAGACAATGTATCGCCAGCAATATGTCAGCAACAATCAACGTAATTTTCCTCCGCGAATTCCTTAATGATAACCAAAGGCAGCTCAATAAACGATGGCATAGTGCACTAAACTTCAGCGAGAATAAAAGTCATGGAAAATAAAAACAAATTCTGCCTGAACAAGTACGGAGGCACCTGAAGGCTCGACAACGGCAATGCCAAAACACTTTAAGAAGAGCTTTCGCCTCTCACGTCAAACTCCAAAATCGACGTATGTATTAGATTTCCTGCGTTAGAACGTTTTCATTGAAAACCCGAGCCCGGGAGCATGTTTTATAGCGTAATTATGGTTTAAAACAAGCCTCGCAAAAGTGAATTTACTACCTCGTAGCGAGCGTCGTTTGTCTGATTTCTGTAATGTCATTCTATTATTTATGTCAAAGTCGAAAATAACCCTGTCAAATCTTGTCAACTTCACGTCTGACGAAGCCAGATTATTTCTGAGGCTGTTTTGAGAGTGTTCCTATCATCTAGACGATCGTAAAGCGCCGATATCGCCCAATTTCCGAGATATTACTATCGGAGCTAGTCATCAATACACGTTTTGTAGGTAGGTAGTCTATCAGGGTAACGTTTGTTATCATCGTTATTAGCAGAAATTACGTCCTATCTAGAGATTTTATGTTGTCATACATCTTCTCGAAGTTTGGGTTCTTTGTTTCGTTTTGATTTGTTTTATACGGCGTGATTGGACCACGCAATGACAAGGAATCATGTTGCCCATATTGAGATAAAATTGTGAACATATTAAAAGTTCTAAGATATGTAAATGCAATATCACGTCCTCAATAACCTTACAGAAAAGGGTGTTTAGACCTAACGCTGAGATTCCATAGTTTCATTTTCGGAATATCGCTATAACTGGTGTTTCAGCTCGATGTACCGAAGGCCCGATAAACCGATGGCCCGATTAAAGATTGTGTCATTCATTTGCACGTCAAAATACACCTAAATGAATGAAATCAGCTGAAATCATATCCAATGTGAAGATTAATATAAATAAACACCTCTCATAGAGACTTGGGGTAAAATATTGAGTTTTGGTGAAAATCTGGACGGTTAAACTTCATCGTTTTTCAAATTACTCAGAAGCAATTTCAAAAAATCCGCGACGTCAGTGGTTCCAAAATTGTCCGATCAACCGTTAGCCAAAGGTAGTGCGGAGGTTAGCCGTTTAACCAATCAGTGCGCTCCGCGATTCGCAGTTTGAGCAAAATTGAAACTCACGGAAAGAACAACATTCTGGTAACATGTCGTTGTTAGTTTTTCTCATAAAACAACAAATTCATGACGTATGGATCTCAAACTTTCAACACACCATTTGTAAGTACTAAACTACCGTTTGGTATTGATAATGAAGGGAAGTAATGGACTTGCACATCCCTGACACAATCTTTAACCGAAAAAACAACAAAATAGTTGCACGTCGTAAGAGCAACTCAAACTGCACACGTCCTCCCCCTTCTTAGCTATTCCCTCATGTCCCCAAGCCGAATCAAACTGTATTACTTGTTTTTCTATGTGAAATAATGTACGAAGTTGACTCTCGAAATTATGGTCTGTCGGATCTTTGGTCTATCAGGCCTTCCGTTTATCGGAATTTCAGCCTTTCGAACATTCGTTCCCCTATCGGACCTTCGTTCTATTCAACCTTTGTTCCATTGAACTTTCGTTCCATCGAACCTTCGCTCTATCGGACCTTCGTTCTAACGGGCCTTCGTTCTAACGGGCCTTCTGTCTATCGGACCTTCGTTCTATTCAACCTTTGTTCCATTGAACTTTCGTTCCATCGGACCTTCGCTCTATCGGACATTCGCTCTATCGGACCTTCGTTCTAACGGGCCTTCGAATGGTCTAGTGAAGTAACGCAAAGGGGACAGTCTAGAGAATAGTCTACTCGGCAGCGAACGAATACGTCAGCGCCAGCATGCGGACGCTTTTCAGCTATAGGACACTATGACCTGCTCAACACGTTGCCGTCAGATCAATTTTGCAATGTGAGAATTAAAATGCATTAAATAGCCCTGTGTTCGCATCTCATCATTTATTCCAATCATAACCGGCAGATCTCGGAGGTAGCCTCAGGATGGAGGACAGACCACTAGCCTTACCACGGCTGGATATCCGATACTTTCCTTCGGAAACGCCTGCTCTCAGCTGAGAGTGACAAAATTACCTGCGATTGCTCTCAATTCTGGCCCATTTCCCTCTTCTTTTTATGTTAATGGATGGAGTTTAGTTACTGCTCAGTTCACGTAACTGACCATTGATCATTGTAGCTATGTGTCTGTGTGTGCATGCACGTGAGTGTGTATGTTTCTCTGTGTGAGTATTTATGCGCAAAAACCCTGATTTTATCATGATGACTGTATACAGCGACGTAACTCACACGCAATAGAAGTCTCGCCTTTGAATAATCATTAAACATGATTAGTCATAGTCATACAAGTGAATCATAAAGGTTAATATATATACATTTTATTTTGATTACAATATTTACTTTAAAAATTATGTTGCAATTTTCTCAACCAAATTCGAATTTATAATGGACGTCCCTGGTGAACCCCTAACGTTCTCCGTTGAGTCAATCTATTTAACATTTTAGATCGGTTTGAATTTAGCCATGAGTAGCCAGCTGCTACCTTCGTATTTTTACTGTCACGACTCACGATTTTTTGTAAATGACATTAATTAATTGCGAGCATGTGTAATGTAGAATGACTTTTAATAATATTTCTAAAGAAGTCAATTATAGTATCTCATCAACATCGGCCATTGTTTTATTGGGGTAAAGGGTTGCATTTATAAATCAGTGACGAAACAACGAGCCGCTTCATCTTTGCCATTGGCGTTAAGGGCATCGAAATGATTGGTAAAAGTAAGAAATAGTGTCCCAAGAACTGGTTGAAACATAATGTGGACGTCAGTTGGAGTGTATTATCTAACTGGAAGAATTTGTCTTGAAATTCTTTACTAGTGGAGAAACAAACGTTCATTTACCAGTATTTTTTTTCTGGTGCACTGATACTGTAGAAATTGATTCCATGTAACTTAACTTCGCCTGTCACAATGGGCACTGTTGGTGAATTTGTTTTAACAGTAACAAACATTCAAAGTGTACTTGATTCTAGAAAGTGAGGACTTATCCAAAACCTGTAATTTCTCTTGATAACTTCAATTTTTCGGACACCAAATCACTGACGAAAGGGGTCGGTGAGGACGGTGACACCCCTGTATGGAATGACCGTATCTGCCACAAAGATGGATCATACAAGTCCCATGTATCGACAATTGGTTGTTGAAATGCACGTGGTCAGGAATCGAAATTCGTATATTTCATGACGATTCCCATTTCCTGAAGTATACAAAAGGGAAAACCACACAATGTTCGAATCCGCAAAGTTAGCAAAGTCAAGTTAAGCAAGGGCATTATACACCGATGTCACAAGGAAGGGGGGGGG